>JAUEPR010000340.1:0-21836 GCA_030435655.1 Armillaria novae-zelandiae | reverse complement strand
GTGGCACGATGTTATTACTTGAATGCGTCGCTCGGGGAATAGTACTAGCTGATGCTTTCCATCTATGTTTTTGCACCATAATTTTCCGTCTCTTTCAAAGAAATGAACAGCATATTTCATGAATTTTTGGTACTGATTGTCGTCAAAACCGGTGGGCTGCCAGAGATATTGGTGCCATGGCAATAAATATTTAAGCTGTTTGTCCAACTGGATTTGTTTCACGGATCGAGGTACGTCCATATAAGAAATAAGACTTGAGGATTCTTCTACGACGTCTTGCTGGAGAACTTGAATTAACTCCGTTGGATGATGAATAGTGGGTGAAGTCGAATTAATAAAATGTAGAAGCCCGTAATGAGTGTGTAAGAAGTCTTCCATGCCATCTCCGGGCGGTGGAGGGTCTCCTAGTTGGGGTGGGCATCTAGAAAGTCCATCTGGACCATGCTTAGAGCCGGGTATGTGGACGAGAACAAAATGAAACAAAAGGATGCCAATAATCCACCTGTTAACTGCGGCTGAAGGTGCTATATCTGGGTTTTTGAGCATTCCTTTAATAGCACTTGCGTCTACTTCAACAATAAAGGTGGGAAGTCCGATTAAATAAGTTTTGCAGTCTTCTAACGCGCGGTAGAGACCAAATATCTCTTTCTTGGCTTGCAAATAGCCGCATTCTCATTCGTTAAGAGTAATGGATCCAAAATGAGCAAAATATCATATCTTTGGGTTGATATGGTCGCACTGTGCCAGGTAATAACCAACAGCGGCGGGACCAGTATCTACGGTGAGAATAACAGTGCCGGTCGATGAATAACTGAGTGGTCTTAATGCCGGGCTATCTTTGACTGTGTCTTTTAGATCTTCTTGCGCTGCAATTTCTTCTTTCTCGAATTTGAACTTGACATCTTTTCTAAATAACTTGGTGATGGGCAAAGCTCGGGTTGCAAAATTGTCGATAAATATCTGGAGTACTCCCACAGTACCAATGAATGTGCATGCGTCAGAGACGTCGATACAAGGGCCCCATCGCAATATTGCAGCTACAATACTTTTGAGGGGTAGTCGGCCTTTATACGTGCATCTATGCCCAAGCACGATGATTTCAGCGCAACAGAGATAGGCTTTCTTGCCGGAGAACGTGCCACCACAATATTTCATTCGTTGAACAATCCGGTTTAAATTCTGGAAATGCTCCCAGACGAATCATCTAATGCCGGTGTTGTGGGGAATTGTCTCATAGCCGTCTTTGGTTTCGTATCTGTTTTCGGGTCCTCTAACGGGGACATCATCGATATATGGTATGGTGTATTCGGGAATTTTGGGTTGTAGAATAAAGGTAACATCGTCATGGAAAATTGGCATGGAGTTAGTCCAACCCATGGGTAAGGTAACAAGTTGAAGGGCTCCATAGGGAGTCTGAAAGGTTGTGAGGTCGCATGATGATTCAGCCAATAGATGTTCATCATATCCGACGAATAAATCTAGGGTAGCACCACATGCATGGCCTGCAAAATGTTCTGCTAATGGGTCTGTTGCCGGTGGTAATCCAGAATGTGCAATAGTAACTTCGTTCAACGGTTCTAAGCTGTGGACTATGCGAAGACTTTTGCCATCTTTCTTAAGAACGGTGAACCATCGAGAACGATAGGAGGAATTGGAAGGTTCATATACCCCAGCGTCGATTTTTGTCTTGATCATTTGACAAACCTTGGCGTAAATGCCTGGGGGAATAGGAATATTTCGGAGTACCCAAGGGGTATGTTCGATAATGGGTATATCAATGGGTGGGAAGAAGTCTCTATG
Organism: Armillaria novae-zelandiae; assembly: GCA_030435655.1. NCBI lineage: Eukaryota > Fungi > Basidiomycota > Agaricomycetes > Agaricales > Physalacriaceae > Armillaria > Armillaria novae-zelandiae. The sequence continues at coordinate 20,036 of JAUEPR010000340.1, read as the reverse complement.
AAAACTTCCTCGTTCTGAGTCTTCCCAAGCGAAGGCCTTATCTTGGACCATCATAAAATGATGCATAAGCTTCATTTCTTCAGGCCAGAGAAAACCATCATTATGAATGGAGTCAATGTATGCTTTGCGTTCTGGTGTATAGCGATCGGTTGGTATAAACGGTGGTGGGACCGGAGATAATGTAGGTATGTCAGCCAATGGGTCTCCCTTAATATTGCGAATAATACAAAACTTATCAGGCAAGGTTGCAAGGACCGGTTTTGTTTTTAGCGCAACCGGCTTGTACGTCTTGCCTGCATAAATCGATACTTTCTTAGGGAACCACGGTTCGTAGTTTTGATCTCCGGTTATATTAGATCCATATAAGTGGTACATGTAGTCTTGGGGTACAGAGATATTATTAAAATTGGGTGTTTCGTTCGAAGGATTGGAAGGTAAGGCATATAGTGGAAGTAGACGACTTTGGTCTTTTGGTAACAAATATTCGGCATGGTTTTTATCAACAGGAACAGTTTCTTGAGTTTGAGATGACCAAAGGGATTGTGTAAATGTAGTCGGGCGAATGGGAATTTTATTAGGGTCGCAAGCAGATAAATATTGTGCTGAGGTGCGATCTTGATCAAATTCGGAATGAGAGGCGGCATAAGCAATAACTGTGGGTAGCCCGTTGTCTAATTCAATGACGAGGGCGATTTCTTCCATATTATCACTGGGTTCTTCTAGTCAATTTTCCCAAGAAAAGGGGACATGGTTTAAAATCCAGGGACGACCATGGGGAATAGTTGGAATGGTCACGGTTTTGCCGGTATTCGGATCATGGATGGTAATAGTCTGATTCTCGTCGGCGTAATTGCGAACAATACTCTGAGTCAAGGTGTCGAACGGTCTCCCGAGTAAAATGTCATATGCGGACTGCTTAATGACGTGAACTTGCAGGTAGAGAGTAATATCTCCGAACAAAAATGCAACATTGCGTGCCAATCCCAAGGAATAATTTGTAGTGCCATTGGCTGACTGCATTTCCAAAATGATGGTAGGGTCATAGATTAACCCCAATCGTAGGCAAATGGCTTCGGACATAGATATAACTTGAGATCCGGGATCAATGATGCATTCAACTTTGAGTTGATGGTCCACTACTGGAACAATGGAGCACAACGAAATAGAGTCGGCTGCGCATTTCAAAGGACCAATTCTTTCTCCCTTCTTGATGCGAGCTTCGTATGGATCTGGAACAATCAAAGACCCTGCTGGTGGATCTGGGCACGCCTGCTCTTTGTCTGCTTGTTCTATGGTCTGAGCAAAACTGTCCGGCATTGAGTACAACAACGTAGTTGCTTTGCCGGTTTTAGGACCATCTGCGTCTTTCACTGTGATTTCGATCATCCCATCTCCAGTGAACGGTAAAGCTAACTCCTTCTGGAATTGTTCCACAGTGTTAGGAACTTTGCACTTGGTGATATCTTCTGTAACGATCATGCCGCGGACTCCACGGACCACGTCCATCATCCTCTCCACCGGCTCCAAGTCAATCATCAGAATCCATCGGATTCTGAATCCCGGTTTCTATCTCATTTCATATCTCTATTTCATTTACTTATTTCACATATTCATTTATCACACCTAGATCCCGTCACGGTAGCAAGTAGGTGTTATATCGGAGTCCACGGAATACTCGACTCCTCTAGATACAGAACATTCCAGATCACGTCACTCTAGCCATACCTACACTATTCCAGACCCTGACCCGTCGGACTCCGTCCTAGTATATAAGCTGTACATTTAGTAGTACATACCTCAGTTCGAATATCAACTTGGTTTAGCCCAATAACTCTTGTCCTCACTCTTTGGCCTTCAAGCCATAATCCACCTCTCTACGTCCGCGGACTCCGATAGCCATTGGACTTAACCTTTGATCCTAGAGATCATAACCCTGCGGACTTCGTCCACAATCCTTCTTTGGGCTTCAACCCAAGGGTGACGTTGCTAATAGCTTCGCCAAGCTCCACGCACTCCGCAGAATCCACGGCGTGCATTTCTCTCTCTTCATCCTATTGGCATGATCCTAACAGTATATTCGAACTCAAACCCTTGAGTCGAAATTTTAGAAATGTCTAACACTACCCTCGATCCATCACAAACCCAATCCTCCTCCATGGCTCTGCCCGTAACCCGCCTCTCCATGCGCGACATTCCTGCCTCCGCATCGAAAGAGGATCACACCCTCTTTGGCGAGGATTCAGCCTCCGCACAACGCTCACGTAGGGAAACCTACACTCACAGTGGCTTCACCGCCCGCCAATCCGATGTCAACACCACTCCAAATCTGTTCTCCGCAGATTCCGCTAGTAGGAATGGATGGGGTGGTTATCGAAGCATCATCCTGGAAACCCCGCACACACAGCCTCTCTTCCCAGTCGAGGAAGAAGGTGACAATGGGGATCCCAGTAGCAGCGACGGTGAAGCAGAGTCCCCTAGCAATCGCAATCGCAATCCGTGCAATCTGCGGCGCCCCGGTCCACCAGCTGGCCCACCAAATCCAGGTGGCCCTGGAGGTCCCGGCGGTCCCGGCGGACCAGGTGGTAACCCTCCCAATCCTCCCAATCCTGATCCTAATGACGAGAACCACCTCATGATGGAATTCATGAACCTCCTCCGCAGCCTTACCCGCCAAGCCAACAACCCACCTCAGCAGATAGTCCGTACCAAAGTCAAGGCACTGGACACCTTCGACGGAGCGGATCCATGGAAACTCAAAGCGTTCATCGTCTCCCTGCAGTTGAACTTCAATGACAGGCCCAACGCATTCGCCGTGGACACCACCAAAGTCAACTACGCCATCTCCTTCCTCTCCGGTGTTGCCCTCAACTGGTTCGAACCGGATATCCTCCACCCCAATCAAGCCAATCCTCCCGCTTGGGCATATTCCTATGCCGCCTTCCTTTCGGAGCTCCGTACCAATTTTGGTCCGTTCGATGCCGTCGGAGACGCTGAAGATGAACTCAAAAATCTTCGGATGCGCGATGGAGATAGGATCATGAAGTACATAGTAAGCTTCAATCAACATGCCACCATCATCGGTTATGGCGACAACTCCCTCCATCATGCCTTTTACCACGGGCTTTGCTCATGAATCAAGGATGACATGGCTCACCATGGAAAACCCAACAACCTCCATGATATGCGTACCCTTGCCCAGGAGCTTGACACTCGATACTGGACTAGGAAAGCTGAGATCTCCCCGGAAAACCGTGACCGGCCCTCCACCTCCTCCACCTTCAAACCTAAGGGTTTGGGTTCTAACTCAAGCTCTTCCAACAACTCCGCGGCCCCGAAATCCTACGGTTCCACCGTGGGTTCATCATCCACCTCTTCCACCTCCGGCTCCACGAGTGCCTCCAAGAAGCCCTACGCTGACAAGCTAGGCAAGGACGGTAAGCTCACACCCGAGGAAAAGGAACGCCGCTGCAAGAATGACCTGTGCATGTTCTGTGGTAACAAACACAAGACCAAGGACTGCAACAAGCGCAAATCCATGGCTTCTGCGCGTGGACGTGCAGCTGAGGTCTCCGACCCTACTCCCGCCTCTGTCGATTCAGCTCCTTCGGAGTCGGAAAAATAGAGAGCAACCCTGCTTCCTCCGTGCAAGGACAGGGTTGCGTTGACTGTCATTGCATTTCGGAGATCGTAACCCTCAACGCCGCCGCTCTTTCCAACCATTCACTTACCATATCCTTATCCAGTGAAATCGGCTCCGGATCGGAGTCCAATGGATCTCCTATATCCACAATCCTACGTTTTCTTGCTCTAGTCGATTCTGGTTCCAGCCACTGCTTCATCGACTTGAAGTACGTTAACAATCACAATATTCCTACCAACTCCATTCCCCCTGTTCAACTTCGGCTTCTCAACGGCTCCGCCGGATCTCACATCTCACAATCTGTTACTCTCTCTGTACGATTCCTGTCGGGAGATATCATTCCCATCAACTTCTACGTCACACGTCTTGATTCATCTTGTAACCTCGTTCTGGAATACAACTGGCTCTCCCACTACAATCCATTGATTGACTGGGCAAAGCACAGTATCACTTTCCATTCAAAGCTATTTGGTGCGTCTGTTCCAGATGTTTCCATGGCCTCCGACGCAACAGCGCAAGCTCGCAAGGACCCTTCAGGTCCTATCCCATCCAAACCACCTCCGAGATCCCGACGGACTCCGCCAGCGTATGAGCCTATCTACTCATACCCGTCCATCCCATCATTTTCCGCTTTGGTTGCCCCTAAAATATCTATCATTTCCGCGGCTGCTTTCGTACGAGCTTGCGCAGAGGAGGGTGCACAACAGTTCACACTCCGACCTTCTATGCCAAGTGTTAGTGGCCAGGCTGCTTCCGCGGCTCCGCCGGATTTATCTGATGTTCCACCGGAGTATCATGACTTCGCCAATGTGTTCAGTGACTCTCTCTCAGAGAAACTCCCCGAGCACCGTCCTTACGATCTCAAGATCAACCTTGAGGAAGGCTCTTCACCTCCGCTCGGACCCATCTATTCCCTCTCCGAATCCGAACTCAAAGCCTTACGCGAGTTTATCGACAATAACATCCGTAATGGTTTCATCTCTCCCACACGCTCTCCCCACGGAGCTCCGGTACTCTTCGTCAAGAAGAAAACTGGTGAACTCAGACTCTGTGTTGACTTCTGCGGCCTTAACAAAATCACTAAAAAGGACCGCTATCCACTTCCCCTCATATCCGATGTTCTTGATTCCACGCACTCCACACGCATATATACCAAACTCAACCTCCGCCACGCCTACCATCTGGTCTGTATTGCCGACGGAGATGAATGGAAAACCGCATTCCGTACCCGCTATGGGTCTTTTGAATGGCACGTCATGCCATTTGGTCTTACCAATGCTCCAGCGGCTTTCCAATGTTTCGTCAATGACATTTTTGCAGACATGCTCGATGTCTCTGTTGTCGTGTACCTCGACGATATCCTCATCTACTCCGATGATCCCGTGGAACACCGAAAGAATGTATGTGAAGTCCTACACAGACTTCGAGCCAATGGGCTCTACTGCAAAGGGTCTAAATGCGAGTTCAATCGGGATTCCATGGAATATCTAGGCTACATCCTCTCTCCTGAAGGCTTATGAATGGCTGCAGACAAAGTCAAAGCTATTGTTGACTGGCCGATCCCGCGGAAGGTCAAAGATATCCAATCTTTTCTTGGTTTCACTAATTTCTACTGCCGTTTCATCTACGAATACAGTGAGATTGTGCTTCCTCTAACATGTCTTACATGCAAAGGTATTCCGTGGAAATTCGACGACAAATGCTTAGCAGCATTCAACGAGTTGAAACAGGCTTTCACTCATGCTCCTATCCTTACCCATTGGATTCCTGACCATCAACTTGTCGTGGAAACCGATGCCTCCGACTACGCTATTGCCGCTATCCTCTCAATCTACCTTGATGATGGGGAAATTCACCCTATATCCTTCTTGTCCCACAGTCTCCACGGAGCCGAGCTCAACTACGATACCCATGATAAAGAGCTTCTCGCCATCTTTGAAGCCTTTAAATACTGGCATCATTACCTCGAAGGCTCCGTGGAATCCATCGACGTCGTTACTGATCACAAGAACCTTGAGTACTTCTCTACTACCAAGGTCCTTACACGCCGACAAGTCCGCTGGTCTGAATTCCTTTCCCAATTCAACCTTGTTATCCGATTCCATCCAGGAAAATTAGGTGGGAAACCGGACGCACTCACTAGATGATGGGACGTCTACCCTAAAGAGGGGGATAGTCAATATGCTCAAGTCAATCCTCACAATTTCCGTCCTGTATTTACTCAAGAACAACTTTCCGCTTCTCTCCGTGCTACTTTTCTTGAAGGTCCCATACTCCGTGCTAGTGCAATCATGGATGTAGACCAATTGCATTCTGATATCAAGCTCGCACAACCCGCGGACTCCACGGCGACTGAAGGCTTCCGCCTTGCTTCTTCCCCTTCCAATCCTTCCCGGTGGTCTGTAGATGAGTCAGGAATACTCTGCCTTGACAACCGTATCTACATCCCAGACTCTGCGGACCTCCGTCTTCGTGTCCTTCAAAACAATCATGACCACATCTTGGCAGGTCATTTCGGTCAAAACAGGACTCTCGAATTAGTCCGACGGAATTACACCTGGCCACAGATGCGTGAATTCGTTCACCACTACGTCAAATCCTGTACTACCTGTGGTCGTAACAAAACACCCAGACACCGTCCATTCAGCTTACTCAAAGCCTTGCCTGTACCAGAACGACCGTGGGATTCCATCTCCATGGACTTCATTGAACAGCTCCCGGAATCCAATGGATTCACCGCCATCCTCGTCGTTATTGACCGTGCAAGTAAACAAGCCATTTTCATTCCCACTCATGACACCGTCAATTCCTCGGAGCTAGCTCAGCTCTTTGTCACCCACGTCTTCTCCAAGCATGGCATTCCCAACCACATCACTTCCGACCGCGGCTCCGAATTTGTCTCCCAATTCACTCACGCCCTAGCCAAATCCCTTGATATGGAGCTTCACTTCACTTCCGGATATCACCCGGAAGCCAACGGACAAACTGAACACACTAACCAAACCCTTGAACAATACATCCGTATCTATTGTTCATACCAACAAGACAATTGGGATACCTTACTACCCATTGCCGAATTCGCGTACAACAATGCTCCGAACGCTTCCACCGGAATCTCCCCATTCTTCGCTAATAAGGGTTATCATCCTAACATCACGGTGTACCCTGAACGCGACATTGCCTCCGCCCGGGCCCGCGATTTCATAGTCAACCTCGATGATCTTCACCAATTCCTTAGAGACGAAATCACTCACGCTCAGTCTCGTTACAAATTCCAAGCGGACAAATGACGGTCCCCAGCCCCAGATTTCCAAGTAGGTGACAAGGTTCTCCTTAATTCCAAACACATCAGGACTACTCGCCCTACTGCAAAATTCTCCGAGAAATTCCTTGGACCATTCAATATCATCGCTCAGCCTGGATCCCACTCCTTCACGCTCAAACTTCCCGTGGATCTCCGTTCCATTCACCCTGTATTCCATGTCTCACAGTTGGAACCCATGGAAATCAATACCATTCCTAATCGCACCCAACCACCTCCACCTCCCGTGGAAGTCGACGGAGAAGAGCAATTTGAGATCGCACAGATTCTTGATTCCAAGCTCAACCGTCGGTTCCACTGTCCACTCCTCTACCATGTCCAATGGTTGGGCTACGAAGGTACTGATGAAGAATTTGCCTGGATCCCCGCTACAGAGTTCTCCGCGGAAGATTACATTGAAGACTTCCATCGTCGTTACCCAGACAAACCAGGACCGTTATCCAAGGTCACCATTCGCAAGGTCTCAGTCAAGACCTCACCTATTTCTTCTTGATCAGCCATTCGGTTCTCGTCGGAATCCGTCTCCCCAATTTCAAATTCGATTCTGGAAAACTATTGCAAATGCATTTCCTAATCAGGAACGGACTCCGTCAGACGCACTTCTTGACTTCACACTTATTCACACCAAATTCAAAAAACATCAACAAAATTCATCTACATTTGTATGCCCCTCCGGGTGCAATCGACTATCCAGCTACTATCTACACATATCCATATAAAATATATACAAAGAGCTAGGCGCTAAGCGTCCGCGGAACCGCCGGCTTCTCCAACTTCTACCTCCTTTCCCTTTCCTTTAACCTCCCTCATCCACTCCGCCATTCCAGGTAGTCCTTCTGCCAAGGACTCTGGCGCCATGTCTGGCCTTGCCACCTCATTCGGATCCAACTCCCTGTCGGAATCCTCCACCAAGAAATCATCGCCCCCCTTCAGGTACTCCTTCCACAGCACCCACTCAATACGCAGCCCTCCGAGGCGGTAGAACTGCACGCGAGTCTCACGAAACCTCTTGCTGGCTGCGATCAGCTTCTCCAGCGCCCCCTCTCTGCAGCTTCCGCGCCAGTAGTCGATATTGGCAAGTTCAAACAGGTCCTGCCCATTGAACTCCATGGAGGCCAGGTGGGCATGGAACACCTGGGCGACATCTTGATCGATCCGCAGTCGCATGGCCCGACGGAGAGCCTCCGGAGTCGCACCCTTCAAATCCTGCAGCTCCTTCAGCGAGGCCTCCCACTCCTCCACGGACGCCGCCGGCACGAAATCCCTCGGATACTCTCCAACGCTCCCCTCCTCAAAATTGTTGACAAGATCATCCACACGACCTCCGACGGACTCCAATTTCCTCTCCAGTTTCTCCATCCTCTCCTCCATGTCATCAAACCGGGCATGCAAGCTATGCAACAAGCCCACTACCTCCTCCATCGCCGTCGGCACCGCCTCATCCGCCCACATACATTTGGCCTTGCGGATTCGGCACCGCTCGCAGGACCTCATGGTGGCAGACATAACGCAATGGGCCCCGTCGGCCCTGCAGCGCCCACACTTATCTACAAAACATCACATCAGCACAATAAAATATTCACGAAGTCCACTTACCTTTTCCGTGGAATTCTCCATGTTCCACTGATCTCCCCTTAACTTTCTTGTTTGGCCGCTCCTCCGACGGCCCTGCACTCTGTTCATCACTCTCCTCCACCACCGGCTTTGAGACATGTTTTCGTTTCTTCGAAGGGCCCGCGGCCCCGACCGACGTCGCCTTCGACTTGCCCTTCTCCTTTCGTTTTTTGCACAGTTCTTCGCGCGCCTGCTCCTTCTTCGCCTCCGCATCCTCCGCGGACTCCTCGTCATCCCCTTCCCCAGCCTGCGCAGCAGCGGCCTCCGCGGCCTCCCTCGCCAACGTGGTCTGCTCCCGCAGCAGACGCCGTGTTCATGCAGCCTCGGACTCTGCCTCAGCCAACCTTTTCTTCTCGGCCTCCACGGCCGCCTCTTCCTTCCTCTTCTTCTCTGCAGCCACCCTGCACTCCTCCACCTCCCTTGCCAATCATTCCTCTTCAGCCCTTTTCTCCGCGGCCTCCTTCTCCTTCCTCAACTTCAATTCCTGAAGTTTTTTCGCCTGCTCATGGGCCTTCTTTTGCACGGCCTCCGCAGCCGCTGCAGTCTTGTCAGCCTTCACCTTGTCGGCCAACCAGAGCTCATGTGCCTCCACGGCACTCCAATGAGCCTCTTCCTTCTCATCCCTACCAGCATAGAACACCGATAGTTCATCGACCTCCAGGTCGTCGGGGGTAGCGGGCGCCTCGTACGGCTCCGGTGTCTTCAACAATCGGGTTGCGTCGGACATTAATTTCCACGGCGAGGAAGAAGAAAGCAAGTTTTCCTACCACCGAGATGGTGGTGGTAACAAGTCAAGAGGTAAAAATCACGTGATACCTCACTCACAAATTCCACGTGGTACCCCCGGCCATCGGGATCTGCGCTCTTGAGGGCAAGAACGCTAAAGGGGGGATACTGTAACAATCATGCCGCAGACTCCACGGACCATGTCCATCATCCTCTCCACCGGCTCCAAGTCAATCATCGGAATCCATCGGATTCCGAATCCCGGTTTCTATCTCATTTCATATCTCTATTTCATTTACTTATTTCACATATTCATTTATCACACCTAGATCCCATCACGGTAGTGAGTAGGTGTTATATCGGAGTCCACGGAATACTCAACTCCTCTAGATACAGAACATTCCAGATCACATCACTCTAGCCATACCTACACTATTCCAGACCCCGACCCATCGGACTCCGTCTTAGTATATAAGCTGTACATTTAGTAGTACATACCTCAGTTCGAATATCAACTTGGTTTAGCCCAATAACTCTTGTCCTCACTCTTTGGCCTTCAAGCCATAATCCACCTCTCTACGTCCGCGGACTCCGATAGCCGTTGGACTTAACCTTTGATCCTAGAGATCATAACCCCGTGGACTTCGTCCATAATCCTTCTTTGGGCTTTGACCCAAGGGTGACATTGCTAATAGCTTCGCCAAGCCCCACGCACTCCGCGGAATCCACGGCGTGCATTTCTCTCTCTTCATCCTATTGGCACGATCCTAACATCTTCCTTAATCATTTCCCTGATTGCGGGTGATAGAGAATATAACTCTTGATGCGACAACATGATTGTGGAGTCCAATGCGCGTTTGTACACTTCTTGCGCGACATTTGATCCTTCTATTGGTGCTCTCGTCCCATAAGCGGGTTCATTGTCTTTAACACACTTTCGTATATCCGGTTTTGCGCCCGCATTACGAACTCCTGGCAGTGCATAATTGGCTGGTCTTGCAGCGGCGAAAGGATGAATATCTTCTGGCATAAGCTGCAGTACATGTTCTTTCACTGATGCAATGCCGGGAACTACTGGTTTTAATTGTTCGTATGGCACGTAAGTGGGGATCTTCGAGATAATCTCTTCTCCATTGTCATGAACTACAGTTTTAGCTTTCTCATAGCGCCATGGAGCATAGGCTTCTATAATGGCTGCTGCTTTTTCGTCGTCTATCTTGGTTTGCGTGGGTATGACCATATTATCTTCATCCTCCGAGATTTCCACTAAAGCTGGCATGTCGTCATAATCTGGGGTAAAGTCCTGATCTGGTCAATCAATGATCTTAGGTGCTGTATCTCCAGGTTTGTCTTCAAGCGCAACTTCTCTGGTGGCCTTCTGACTAGTACGAGTTTGGCGACCTGCAATCTTAGTCGGTTCTGGTGGTATGGCTTGATCCGCTTTAACTACGGGGACTGCCTTCTTCAGTGGACCATGTCTGAGGATACAGGGTACTTCGACTACAACTTGTCGTAGCATAGTGTCATTTGTGTTTTCTGTAGAGGACCGGATATGCGAATTATCTCCGGTGACATTCATGAACTGTCTGATGCCTTGAATTTCTTTGCCGATCGCTTCCGATTTAGCCATCAAAATCTCGAGGCATTGGTGCACATCAATGCCGGTACCTGTGGTGCTGTGAGGTGAAGCCACCGGATTTACAGGCAAAGTATGTTGCTGATGAGGTATGATTTCATTCATCATATGATTGACTACACCAATTTGACCGGGATTCTGTCGATGCCATTCTTCGATGCAATCTTTGAGCCAAGTGCCTTGAATTCCTCTGGGGACCCACGCACCTGTAGATAGGACTATTTTTCCTTCTATGTTGCGCCGGCATTTCCTGTCACAAATCATTTCCTCAACTTTAGGACATTCGTGCATGAAATGACCTATTTCTCTGCAGAAACTACAACTTTGACTGGTAGTTGCGTTAGTGTAACTGCTCTGTTGGGGTGGTAAAGATGGTCCAGCCAGGTACTGTTGTTGGGCACGCTGGAATCTATCGTTTGAATTCAACTGTAAAAGTGTTTCTCCGAGCTTAATGAGCTGATTGATATGCTCCATCTTTACTTGCGGTTCGACGGGTTCTTCTTTAACTCGAACCGGATTTGGCGGTTGTGCGATGGGTACCAGATATAATGATTCTTCTGGCCTTACTGGGCCAGCTTCACAATATCCATGCATCAGTGGACTCCTAAGTGTACTCTCGCTTTTATTCATGCCTTGTAAGACAAACTGTGCCGCGGAGTAAATATCTTCGAGCGGGTATGGATCTGCAGGGTGATGGTCTGGTAACTTGATTTGAAGATGGCAAACAATGGCATCCCAAACATGATTAGGAAAACCTTTACTAAACATATTGCCAGTTTCATTTTCGGATAAGCGCTTTTTGTCAATCAAGTGCTGTACTTTCAGATAAAATTCTCGGTAAAATGCGCCCAAGTCTGCGAGGTTATCGACTTCGCGAGCATATTTTCCAATGACGCGCTCGAGGTCATGCCTCTTGTATTTGCGATTCGTATTCGCATCTGGGTATTGTGCTATAATAGCAGTTTTAAAATCTTCGTAGGATTTCAAGGTGTTTTTATATTTGGGCAAACTTTCCCAAAACTCGGAGATAACAAGGCCGGGGTAGCAGATAAACCATTTCTTTTTGTCGGTGGCATCATTAATGGAATGACGGGTGAAGAGTCCTTCAATATCTCCGATGTAACACGTCAATTCGTGTCCTGGGCTTATTTCATCGACAATATTTGGGGTGCTCTTTTCTTTTCTGAACGGCATTTTTGAGGCCATGACTGATGGTTGTGTAAGGGGAATAACTGGTGGTGTGGGATTTTGTGCTGGTACTGTCACTACTGGTGGTATATCCGGTATAAAAGGGAAATATGAAGTGGATGCTTCGGTAGGGGGTTCAAAAGGTAATTCCTGCTCGAAGGATTCTTCTTTGATGTTGAAACGTAGGGTAGTAGCGGTATCTGGGACTACTTCATCACTAGAGCCGACAGATTCGTCTCTATAATTGGTAAAGGAAGTGGAGTTGACACGATATCTGCCAAACAGGGTTCCTGTATACGGTGATCCAGGCGCGGTGTTGTAATTAGATCCAACAAGTTCAGTGGTAACTTTGTCAGCGTCTGCAAATGATTGTTCTACAACTGGATTTGGCAATACGGATTCGTCATCTGTGTCGGGGAATAAGTATACTTCTCCGGTGGAAATATCTAGTTCATGAGGAACCGGTGATTCTGGTGATGATTTGATGAAATTGCCCGGTATTGGGCTAAGCGGGGATTCTGGTAACTGTTCTTGTGTATCGATAGTGGAATTTGAAGCCTCAGGCTCCGATAAATGAGCAGTGGAAGCTTGTAATTGTTGGTGAGCAGAGGTATTACGGAGACCTTTGCCCTCTATGGGAATATATGGGGTTTTTCGAGTGAATTTACGGGAAATGGTGAAAGATTTGGGTTCGCAGCAAGTGAATGCTCGCTATGAAGGGCAAATTTAAAGGTGATGAGGCGTATAAAACACGTGAAGAGAAATGATATGTGGGCGGTGAACTGAACCCTTGCAGTGGGCTCCAAAAATGATGAACCTAAACTTCCGTGGCAATGGCAAACCAAAGCTCAAAGAGTAATGATTAATGACGGTGTAGACCGGAGATAAAGGTACTGTGTTGTGCAAGTTGTTCGGGGCACCTCCATGCGACCTAATCACTTCCTCTAGACCCGAGTTTATACTGCGACTTTTCAGTCAAGCAAGTAGCACTCAAGCGATCGAGTACTAAAAGGTATTGGCTGTAGGCCGGTGATAATCTCAATGACAAGATTGAACAGTTTTGGGTATGACATGAATACTGCAAATCCGGTGTAATGAGGAGAAACAAATAGACGAGGTCTCTAGATGTAGGTCCTATGAAAATAACGGTGAAAATGAAGCTATGTGTGCAGTAGTTAGTTTATAACCGGTGGAGTGTCGATGTACTGGGTGGCAATTCTAATAATGCCGGTCAATGTGGGCAAAAGTGTGAAAATACGTTTATATCCGGTGGGGCACGGAGATAACGAGTGTTGATCCTATATGAGGTGAAATATACTGAAGTCAATGTCAAAAGCTGAGTCTACTTGGAGATGTTCCTATCCTATGTCAATGTCAAACCTATGAGTCCTCTCAAGGGACTATCCTATCCAATCCTATAACGGTCCTAAATGGTGTTGAGTCCCAAAACGATCCTATGTTGACGATGTTGATTCCTATAAGTCTGCCAGAGACTACCCAAGTGGGCTGCGATAAACAATGTTGAATATAAAGCCGAATAAAACTCCTATGGTACGAAGATGAAGATGGTCCAATCCTATAAAACAAAAGAGGCGGTGTACGACGTGAACGCCGGTGTTACTCGCTGGATGCGAGTACCAACCGTTAATGACGGAGTGCAAGCTAACGTGCGATGTGCAATGCCAGAGATAATTCCTAAACCGGTCGATCACAGTTTAGAGCGTTTCTCAAGGAGAGCGCAAAGGAGTACAAAGCTCAGACAGTGTAAAACCGGTCTCTGGCTTATAGCGAGCGTATGGAGTGCAAACAATTGTTATTGTTCATATACTGCGCTATGCGTGGGGTATGGTTCGTTTAAAACTGGTGCTAATGACTATAGTAAGTGGGTAGAGACAAGATTATATCCGGTGACAAGTGTATAGCGAGGCTAATGGCAGAGTAACGGGTGGTAGTTGATTAACTTCCGTACTATGATTTTCTACCCACTTTTATACTACCGGAGATAATTATTAATAGCAGTACTTAGTAAAGCTACAAGGCTGCGGCTTTGTAAAGATCCTAGCATCCATACGTATCTCCATAGTCGCTTGTAACAGCCAATCCTCTGCGTTACCAAAGGAAGGTAAATTTCCTAGATCATGGGTCTTCTCCAGCATGGTTTTTGAGGTGCTGTTTAACTGCGGACTGGGAGGGTACGGTCGATAACCTGAGGTGTATGAAAGGAGTATCGTGCGCTAGCGACCTTGGCACGGTGTTATTGGTAAAACCAGGCGTCTAGCTGACCAAAACCCGGTGATTATTGAAGCAGAATGGTGGTCAATGAGTATGACCTCATATACTTAAAGGATCAATGCTGGGGTTTTACGCCGTGATGCGCTCTGATGCGTCGTATGATTTATCTCCGGTGGTTGACTAATTGGTCGATATTGGTGCCTAGCCATGATGGCATACAATTTGAGCTGTGAAACAAGTTGGGATGGATATTCTCCATTATATCCGGTCGTTGAAGTGTCAAGAAGGTCCTATAGTAGCGTGTGCACACCGGAGATAATATTATATCCGGTGCTAAGTCAATTGTCACTTAGAAATGACAAAGTTCGTGAATTCTGAGTGTACAGAGCCCTGAGGCTCATCATCGTCACGAGATTGTTCAGTCCCCACCAGAAGGAGGAGGTGCATCAGGGGATGGCATGAACAGGGGTGACATCTGGAGGTCATGAACAAAGTTTACTGATGGAGCAAAAACGGGTGAATTCGATGACACTTCATTCCTGTGGTTTGTGTGGCTGTGCCATTGAGCTAGATGAGCTGCTTTGTCAGCCATTAAGAATGCAGTGTCCTCGTGCTCGATGACCATTCTATGACAAGCTCCATGATTGAGAATATATAAGAATTATCATACCCTCTCACACAAAGTTGGCATCCTTTGTTGCTTATGGCAAAGAGATGTTTTCTCCTACCCCCAAACCCTCCTTTTCTTCTTTTTTCTGTCTTTCTTGGATTTTAAACACCTGGCCTGCCCACCTCTGTACTTTCACCCCTTACCGTGCTCAAGTCAGGACCCTTCGACTTCCCATTTATACATACAAACACTTAAACTTCAACGTCCAGGTCTTCCCTACTGGGCAACGAAAGAAATCAAATCTTGTGGAAGATCAACAGAAATGTTTATGCTACCCAATTACGCAAGAAGAACCGAGACCGTTCATTCTTTTTAATCTGAATCTGAATCGCTCAATCTTTCTAGGCCAAACCACTGACACCAGTCGAGACACTGATGCTTTTCCCAAAATTCCTCCAATGATCCGTCGAAGTTTCCATCGCTAAAGAGTGTTTTTCCATTGGTTCTAAAGTAAAATCAGATCCAATATTTTTCGAAATGAAAGACGACATACTCAGATTTGGCCATGACTTGGGGATCGGTCAACCAGGGACCAGCTCCTAAATTAGGAAGTATGAAGTGCAAGTTTACTACATTATGGAGATTCATACCTTGGTAATCAGAAACAAAAACCTTCCCCAGAGAGAAATGGAATTGAACGTGTTGCAAGAAACACAGAAATACCGCCTTTGCATGCACCTCCACATCCAATCCTGGGATTGGCTCAGGAGATGCATTACCGATGTATTTTTTAAATTGCTCGGAGAGTTTCCTCTCCACCAAGGCTGTAAAACCCTGAAAGCTAGAGGGTCTTACCGATTCTGGCTTCATATTTAGTACAACAGCAGCCTCAACGAATGCCAAGTCCAGAATTGGACCAGGTGGATGTCCGCGAGATGGTGCCATCATAGTGACCATGTTCATACTCATGTCGTGAATAGTGGTAGCCCATAGAATGGTATTCGCTTCGTGTAAAATATCACAACGCTCGCAGTCCTTGGTCTTTCTCTGTGGAACTTCACTCCTACCAGTGTTCTGGTACGGTCTTTTGATACAAACTCTTCCAACCAGGGCAGAAGGAAGGTCCTCATTGACCAGTTTCATTCCTACATCAAGGAGTCCAGAATGAGTGGTTTTAAAGCTTCCAGATCCCAGACGATGATATGCCTGTTCACCCCAGTCAACATACACATGGCCTCTGAACTCGGTGTCAAAAGCAAAAGTGGGTCGCTGGAAAATGTCGTTTCGCCAACATGGGATTCTGCAAATCGCAACAGGGTGTTCAGCTAATCCTTGGAAATATCAGAGAAACAATAACACTTTTTGAAGATAAAAATTTACCACGTCCACTTGGTACCTCTTTGCATTGGCCAGCTTTTTCCAGAAGGTTCAACATGTCTTTAAACCATTCTTCGCAGTTTACAGTTATCTGGGGGCGGAGACGTTTTGCGGATTGCTCAACCTGTGTAGTGGAGCGGTGCTGCATTATATTTTCTAAGCAAGGTAATAATTGTTTATATTGACTTTAAACTTACCGCCCGTTTCGAACCGGGTCTACTAGGAGTGCTTTCTGTACCAATCTATATACGTTTGTTAGGACTTCCTCAAGAAAATGTTCAACAACATTACCGTTAAGGGTACTGGACCAGCAGAAGCCAGTGCACTTCTAGTCGTCTGGATGGTTGTCACTTACTGAAAAGGCTGCATGGTCTGAGAGGCAGGTACGGAACCACCTTTGTCGACAGAGAATTCTTTGTTGGACCTTATCATACTACGTCCCATATCTTCAAATCCGTCGGGAGTATTTGTCTGGGACATATTTCTCATCATTAATGACTAAATCACAAAGACTTCAGTGAAATACACACAAGGTGTCTGCAGGCCTGTAATCGATTTTTAAACAAGCTTTCACCGGGCGCACAAGGAGAATTAGGTGCTTCAGATTGATCATCATCGGACTACAGGCAGTCGTGAGCATGAAAGAATGTTATAGATTTAAAAAAAGACGTACAGATATAAACTTCTCCCTTTTCTTGCCCTTTGGCTTTGGCCTTGGCACCGGTGAAGACTTTATAGTTGTAAGAATATGAAATCAACAAAAACAATATGCCATGTGTACCATTGGTGATTCCTCTCCTGCTTCCCACACCTCAAAAGACTGGTAAGCCTTATGTGTTAGCACAAAGAACCAAGTTTCTGTCCATTTTTGAACATATTTCCAGCCCCCCGGTGCTCCCTTCTTGGCACCTGTGTGCGTCATTCCTTTTTTGAGTACATGGGTTGGCCTGGTGATGTCACTGCTCAGGATCTCGATCCATCCACTATCAAAAAGTTGGAAGTCATTTTTATGGAACTTGAAGCCCTGGACTTGTGTGTCCATGCTTAAGACTTCCAGCATCGTTGCGAATACAATGTTGTAGACCACTTGTCGAGAAGGGGTAGGATCGAATTCAATTCCTCTTTGTATGTGCTTCAAACATTTTGATGTTAGGTTACATTTTAAAAGAGGAGTGCAAACGTACCAGGAATGGTATACCCTTCTTACCACCATTTCTCTTTACTTGAACCAAAACCCTCACCATATCTGACCGTCCCTCGACTGCTAACATTTGATACTTTCCATTGTTTGCATTGTACCTTGAATGGGCACCAGAGTACCCTCTTGCCAGACTTGTCCTATCGTTTTCGTAGTGGGATATCGCAACAGGCATGCGGTCGTCTTGATGTACATCTGCGTTAAAAAGAGCCATAAAAAAAGAGCAAAACCAAGTGAAATATCCTTACCTTTGCGTTTAGCCATTTTAATTTTTTTGTCTATGCATTCCACGTTTGGTTTTGTTCGTTTCTGCTCCAACTTTTCCAACAGTACCTCTGCCAAGGCAGCCATGTCTTTCTCG
The DNA here is from genome assembly GCA_030435655.1 of Armillaria novae-zelandiae. Lineage (NCBI taxonomy): Eukaryota > Fungi > Basidiomycota > Agaricomycetes > Agaricales > Physalacriaceae > Armillaria > Armillaria novae-zelandiae. Next base: position 2,132 of record JAUEPR010000340.1, on the reverse strand, counting down.
CTCGGATGATGAGACATTGAATGAACTATATGCCCGATATCATGAAAGCGGTCAAGGAGAATGATGAAACACGGTACCAGAAGATCCTCCGTTTGAATGGGTCGAGTGCCTTTGATTGTCCCTGTTTCGTTCTACAAAGCAATCAGATTCCATTCACAAGCACAGATTTATGGTTGTATACCCTGTGTGCACTGTTGCATCAAAGCCACTTAAAGTATCATCAATTTTTAGAACGTGTTAGGATCGTGCCAATAGGAGGAAGTGAAAGGAATGCATGCCGTGGATTCCGCAGAGTGCGTGGGGCTTGGCGAAGCTATTAGCAACGTCACCCTTGGGTCGAAGCCCAAAGAAGGATTACAGATGGAGTCCACGGGATTATGATCTCTAGGATCAAAGGTTAAGTCCAACGGCTATTGGAGTCCGCGGACATAGAGAGATGGATTATGGCTTGAAGGCCGAAGAGAGTGAGGACGAGAGTTATTGGGCTAAACCAAGTTGATATTCGAACTGAGGTATGTACTACTAAATGTACAGCTTATATACTAGGACGGAGTCCGATGGGTCAGGGTCTGGAATAGTGTAGGTATGGCTAGAGTGACATGATCTGGAATGTTCTGTATCTAGAGGAGTCGAGTATTCCATGGACTCCGATATAACACCTACTCACTACCGTGATGGGATCTAGGTGTGATAAATGAAATATGTGAAATAAGTAAATGAAATATGGATATGAAATATGAGATAGAAACCGGGATTCGGAATCCGACGGATTCCGATGATTGACTTGGAGCCAGTGGAGTGGATGATGGACGTTGTCTGTGGAGTCTGCAGCATGATCGTTACAGTATCCCCCCTTTAGTGTTCTTGCCCTCAAGAGTGCAGATCCCGATGGCCGGGGTACCGCGTGGAATTTGTGAGTGAGGTATCATGTGATTTTCACCTCTTAACTTGTAACCACCACCATCTCGGTGGTAGGGACACTAGCTTTTTTCTTTCTCCGTCGCCTATAATGATGACAAACAAATACCGATGGTCAAGGATGCCGGAAGCATACAAGGCGCCACCTACTCCGGACGACTTGGATGTAGAGGAACTGCCGGTGTTCTACGCTGGCAGGGATCAGGAGGAGGAGGCTTATCGGAGTGCCGTGGAGGCACACAAAGCATGGGTCGCTGAGCGACTGAAGGCCGAAAAGGCTGTGGCTGCCGCAGAGGCTGCAAAAATGAAGGCCCTTGGAAGGGAGAAGAAACTTCAAGAGTTGAAGTTGAAGAAAGAGGCGGAGGCCGTGGCGAGACAGGCGGAGGAGGAAAGGTTGGCAAGGGAGGCAGAGGAACAGAGGCTTGCTGCAGAGAGGAGGGCAGTGGAAAAGATGAGAGAAGAGGCAGAGGCTGCGGAGGCCGAGAAGAAAAGGCTGATGACAGCCAAGGAGGAGGCGGTGCGGACGAGGCGCCTTTTGAAAGAACAGACCGAGTTGGCTGCCAGGCAGGCCGTGGAAGCGGTGGAGGCAGCTGCGAAGGCAGCGGAAGGGGATGAGGATGAGGCGACCACAGAGAATGCGGATGATGAAAAAGAGAAAGCATGAGAAGAGTTGCGCCGACAAAGGAAGGAGAAGGGAAAATCAAAGGCGACGTCAGTCGGGGCCACGGGCCCTTCCAAGAAGAGGAAACAATTGATGAGGTCGGTGGTAGAGGAGAGCGAGGATGAGCGGCCAGCTAAGAAGACGAAGGGGAAGGTTGTGGAGCAAGAGGAGTTCCACGGATCCGGTAAGTGGACTTGGAGTTTTTTATTTGTTGGCTGATTTGTTGTTTTTAGAGAAATGTGGGCGTTGTTGGGCCGACGGCGCCTGATGTATTATGTCTGCAACAATGAGGTCCTGCGAACAATGCAGGATCCGCAAGGCGAAGTGTCTGTGGACGGAGGAAGCAGAGCCGTCAGCGTTGGAGGGAGTGGTCGATTTGCTGCAACGGTTGCATGCAAGGTTTGACACAATGGAAGGGTGGATGGAGGAGATGGAAAGGGCACTGGAGGCCATCGGAGACTGCGTCGACGACTTGGTTGACGATTTCGAGGATGGGAGCGCTTTGGAGTACCCTCAAGATTTCGTTTCCGCAGATTCCATGGACGAGTGGAAT
>JAUEPR010000339.1:0-22017 GCA_030435655.1 Armillaria novae-zelandiae | reverse complement strand
TGGCTCATCGTCTCCAAGATCGTACGCATTAATGGGACAGAAGCGAGCGAGGACGTCATCATTATATCCGCACATCAGGATAGGTACGTTCTCTGACGTTCCTGTTAGCGTCATCAGTTTATTGGGATTTGTGTTAGCACCAACATGTGGCCATTCTTACCCGCTCCTGGTAAGGGTATCTGTTACTTCGTATGTTGTCATATTTTTTTGACTTTGATTCTAGGTGCCGACGGTATTGATGAACTTTGGTCCATGATCGAGGGTCTGCCCTGACTTCGCTTTCAGATGATGGCTCTGGTAGTGTTACGATTCTTGAATCGTATCGAGCACTACTCAACGCCGATTTCCACCCAAAGAAGACTCTGGAATTCCACTGGTACTCTGCAGAGGTGCGCGTAATGAGGAGTTGCGTGCAATACGTTCACCACATTTACATATACAGGAAGGAGGACTTCTGGGCTCCCAGGCTGTTGCGCGTGACTATGCTTCGCAGGCTGTGAATGTTATCGCTATGAGCCAGGTACGACATTGTGTGTCCTTCGCGGAGTCTGAATGTTCACCTTCAACCAGTTCGACATGACTGCATGGGTCAAGGTGAGCCCTGCGGATGCACATCGGTATTCTTATTAACACGTGACAGCGTGGTACTCGGGAAGAAGTTGGAATCATCACTGACTATGTCGACGCGGAGTACATCAATACCCTCGCAATCGGATTATGTCACTGACCCAGAATCTGCCTAGACTCACACTGTTCAACAAAGCTCTTGTTGAAACTTACCTAGACATCCCTTATGTGGAGGTAAGGATGAACTTTTGAATGATTGAATCCCTATCCTCTAACTGCCTTCAAGACTGCGTGTGGGTATGCTTGCAGTGACCAGTACGTACCTTCTGTGATTTATGTCGTGTCCTTCATTATGATTGTTTTGTAGCGCGTCCTGGGGCAAGGCAGGATACCCAAGTGCTTTTACAATTGGTAGGAGCAATTATTCCTCGAAGATGTCGTCTTTAACGGGTTATTTATAGAGAGTACCTTTGAGAATTCGAACAAGAACATCCATTCCACAAACGAGTGCGCTCTTCTCCTTTACTCACGATCATCATTCTCATGGGTCACAATCAGTCGGATTGACATCTCGGATGAATTCAGCTTCACTCACATGCTAGAATTTTCTAAGCTTGCTGTAGCTTTCGCGGTTGAGCTGGGTGGATGGTCTAGTTAGGCTACTTTTCATTAAGGCATTAGATCATCATAACCCAGCGATACGCTGCATTCAGCTTATTATGTGCTTATTGACCTTTAATGTTTAACCTTTAATGTGAACAATGTATTGTTCACTCCCGATCTACTCGTCTCACTAGATTTTGAGTTGTGGGTGTCTCAGAGTCGATTCCTTGGGATAGGACAATACCATAGTCACACTATAAGAGTATCGCCAGCAAAAAAGGTAAAGTCCTTAATGCCTCTATAAACGCCAATTAGCTTCAGGTTAGCTCCCAATTTTGACCGAACCTAGTGTCAAAAATCTTAAAGATCCCACTAGTTTTCGGAGATTTCTTAGGGATTTGTTAATCGATGTGTGATTAACTATTGAATCATCGACATGAGCTTGCCTTTTGTTGGATGACTGGCCTCCGAGTCATGAATCAGATACTCCGACTTCTGCGATTACAAGTCGGCTTGGAGTGAAAAGTGACGCTTGATTTCTTCTCGCAAAACAGTGACTATAGGCTGTGTTCTATTCGTAATAGCTAGTCGACGTCAGGAGTTGTGCCGCCAGAAACAGAAAAAATCTCCCCTGTCATCATTGATTCCACACATGCATTAATCTCATCAGCGCAGGAAGGTTATACTCATGGCATTGGCATTGGAAAGTAAACTTTCTTGGATGAAATGAGGGATTATTTGATATTGTCCGCGATCGTATGCCACGAAGGCATACGTCCAACCGGCCGTAGCAAAGCTGATAATACCTTTCGTCCTATCAATTACAAGTGACAAATACAGTAGGGTCGGGATGCTGTTATCGGACCTTTTCCGACGTCGAGAAACTGTAGGTTTACAGTGTTTTCACGCGTGCTCGCTATTGGCAGAATGTCATTGGGTACCAACACCCTCCGGGCGCGGTTGGACGGAGCTTGAAAAGACTCGATGTACATTAGTGCTCATTGCAATCTAGATAGAAGCTAGGAAATCCGCCGTACTAGCCGGGGGAACGTGGTTTTAACATTCCCTGGAGTAAGACGGGGCGGAAGGTTGAGATTTCTACCCCGATGATATGACCCTTCGGTCCCGTATGGTGCAAGCTGGAATTTGCTTCCGAGTCATCATCATCCCTCACTGATCCCAGAGACCTCGAGAAAGGCCGGGACCGGCTGAACACGAAGAGCAGGTGATCGTTCGAAATTGGCGTTAGTTATCGTTCGAGACGACACGCTCTTCGCACTCTTGAGCCGCATCCTGGGGTTATCATTGGTAGCCACCCAAAGATCCGTACCGGTAGTCCATGACTGCGTCTGCGACGATCTGTGGACCACGAGTATCATCGGTGTCATTCCGCGGAAACCTGGACGGCACGCCGGGGAAGTGAGGAAAATGATATCCCCGGAGACTTCAATCGCTCCATGATCAAATCGGGTTTCGTTGGCATGGATTGCCTGTGTGAAGTATCAGCGCGCAAGGTCATGGCAAGTCCGGCAGGGCGAGAACGTCGTACAACATAGTTATTTCAGAATGCGGCAACTTACGCCGCTTCACAAGTGGGTTTCCAATGGTATCAACTCACAGCCCCATCTTGGTAGAAGGAGGGACATACCAGAGGTACCCAAACCCGAGTTCACGCGAAAGCATTGGAATATCCGCAGCCTGCATCGGATGACATATCCGATACCGCCAGTCGATTGCATCCGAGATTGGTCGACTTCAAAGTCCGTAAGACGGTGAACCTTCTTTCATTTCAGACACAACGTCAATCTTGCAGATATCTTTGATGATTGCAATCTCTTGGGACTTGCGTAAGACTGGCCGTCTAATATGATATTCCTTCTATTTGAGCGAGCACAATCGATATAAGAAATCGAGCGTCCTCTTTCGGAGTGTAACGGTACTCCTGATAATCTCTGATAACGGTGTGAGAAGGATCTTTCATGAATAGGCGCCGGGTTCAATTATTATGGCACCACTACCTGAGTCTGCAGCGACCTCTGCGGGTGTCACACAAAGAAGTGACTTTCAGGGATAGAAAGACAACGCGTTGGATTCCCAGCAGCCTAGGTGAACCTAGAGCTGGAGCTTGGTCGTGACCTGGCCACTATCAGGAGGAGATGCTAGAGTTCAGCTCGTCTTTACGTAAAATCAAGTTTAGACTGTCTACCTCGTTTTTCTTCATTCAAATTTTTCGTGTCTCCTTGACAGAATATCAAAGGCGGAGTCGTTGTCAGTGATAGAATTTGGCCGTTGGAGTCAGGTGAACGGTGTCGGTAGCCTGTAAAAATTTAACAGAAGGGTCGTTAGGAGCCGCAATAAATCCTAGCCTCTGCGCCATATCACATTAACAAGCTGGAACTACTGGTGGCAAATCATCGAGGTCAATTTCGAATCCCTGTCAGGTTTGGGAGTTTGACAGTGCCCGGGAATTCAAAACACGACCTCCACGAGTCAACGGCCAGAATAACGCCTCTGAACGTGCACCCAAGCCACAGCGAAAAAATAAATCGGTTTTCAAATATTGATGGTCAGCGAGCGCCTCCTACAAAAACTGAAAGTTGCGGCCGTGCTGTATTTGTATCACGTCACAGGTGGCTAACGAGATGCAGCCAAGGGTCCGCCACTCAAAACTCGATAAGTCAAGAATGCGTTCAAGGCCCTGAGTTCTTTGAGAAGGGTCTCGATTGTAGCCTGCACCCCATGAGTCCCGAAATTAATGGCTAAGAGTGTAACCGGTGAACGAACTTCAATTCCGACCACTTGCCCTTACCGAAGGAAGGTTTTCGAAGAACCTATAGTAAGATCAGTCACTAGAAACTCGAAACTGTGAATGAGAGTTTTCTTTGTTCTTCATTACGGGGATAATCTCATACTCATGGCTATGACCGATTCTCCATCCGTCCTGCTGGTGAACCTTTCTGCCAGCCAAATCAGGTTTTAATATTAGAAGACAAGTACATGCATACATACTACGTCGTTGTGGAGCACTTTGTACATCTAACTCAACGTTCAACCCTGACTTTCATACGAGTTTGCTTTTATGCTTTTGTGTGAAGGACCAGGCTTCTGGTGCAGGTCCGAGAAACATCTCCGATATTTTGACCCAGTCCCTGCTATCATCGCTAGCGAGCAACGTTTCTTACCTCTGGCGTCAGTAGGACGGTGCATAACTAGTCTTGCAGATGCTCACCTAGGTCGTCTCTACCTCGGAATGCTGGTGCACGATCATTGATACGTCCAGGCAACCGTTCTAGCAGCCCGATCGGTGTGTTAGCGATACTGGAACGAGAGTGACTCGCAAAGGTACCGGCGCGTTGCATTTACGCCTGCAGTATCAGTACCAAAATGACTACAAGCCTTCATTAGAAGCATGGTCCAAGGGAGAAGCATGATGGATGCATGTACCTCAACCCATATTCGGCATACTACATACCCCGTCAAAAGGGTACGATAAATTCAGATCGACCTGCATACCTTTCTTATCATGTCTAACCGCTCGCGGGAGCTTATGTCCCATTCTCTGTGCTCCTTGATTTCTGTAAATATCCAAGGCTTTATGAGGGCGCCTCTTGCGATCATGACGCCGTCAACACCACTCTGCTCCACGCACGACCAGTAGTCTTGTGATGAAAAACAGTCTCCTCCTCCGAAGATCGGTACAGGAGCAACTTGAGAATCAAAGTTAGTATCAGCAGACCGGGCAGGGCATGTAACTGACGGTCTTCCTCTGCTTCCTTTGAACGAACGGCCTCCACGCATTGTTTAATGTAATCCCAATCAGCCAGCTTTGTGTACCTCTGCTGTCGGGTACGACCATGCAACTAAAAACCGACCCTGATTTAATTTACGATCAAAGACGCATATTCGAACTCCTACCGTGAGGCAGCTCACTCCAAACTCCGTGCTCAAACGAGGCATTAGCTTATGCACAGTATTTCGGCCTTCCTTTACGCCTGTCCTTAGTTTGACGGTGACGGGAATTTCTCCGAGAGCTTTGTTCATGCCGACGACTATCCGACCTAGCTTTCCCGCAGCATCGAGCACTGAAAGTTGAAATTATTACAGAATGCGAAAGGGCGCCGCCGGAACATACAAGCAGAACCGCTTCCTGATTTGAACACCAAATCTATGGGACATCCGCAGTTGAGGTCAACGAAGTCGACACCACTTCCAATTTCTTTGGCGATGACTTCGGCTGTTGGGACCAACGTGTTGGGCTTGTTCCCGGCCACCTGTACACCGAATATGGACTCAGAAGGGTGCCGTCTTACAAGCGACCACTCCTCCTTGGAGCCTGACAAGAAAGACGTAGCCAAACCCACTTCAAGTAGTCACCAAAGGTAATTAGAAAACTGTGTGTAAAATGAATGATGAAGGACATACTTTCACCACAGGTAATATCAGCGCCATACGTTACGCACAGTCGGCGGAACGGCTATGGATGAGATGAGTTGAGATGGAAGTAGTTAATTGACGAGATCAACATACTAGATTGCCCACAGTCGTGAGAGGCGCGAGGTCTGATGGCTCGCCGTTGGTTCACAGGGCGAGACTAGAGGGAGAAGCACATACAAGTCTTCCCTGCCCAATTGAGCCGCTTCTTTTCGCTGAAGCGTACAGGAACATCAGGGGTATCTGCTTGAGAGGACAAAACACCCGTGCGCTGCATAACCTTCTCAGATACAGTCCCTGCATTGTCCACGGAGATTTCATTTGCATCCGCGTTGTTGCTAGCTGGTGCAGACGATGGTTCTAGTTCCATTTCTATTTGTTCTGGCTCCGGAATAGTCGTGGATGCTTTTTCGGACTTTTTGGGGGCATCTTCGGTAAACTTTTGCTCTTTCATGTAGACATCGGCGATAGGAAACTGATACTGTCGACCAAATATTAGTGCTAACGCATTTGGAAATGAAACGAACAGACTTTTTTCGAACGTAACAGCTTTTGAGCTTCTGAGCCAACAAAGTTGACCTCCTTGGCACTCACAGCGGCATTCGCCATTTTGACCTCATCGGTGACGAGTGATAGAGAACCATCTTGGTTGGTCCGGGCATGTGAACCCAGGAAGCGACACTTGAAACCATATCTACACTCTCCAAGCTCAGCGAAGACGGGACATATAGACGCGTCAGACAAAGTATCGGACGGTGTTTCAGAAATGAAAGGCGAGTGTGCTGATATTTCTGTTGCCTGCGGCAAACGGAGATCGCAAGGTTTGGCGGCTAAATACGAAGGTATGTCATGATTGAATCGACATCTAAAAAGGAGTGAGATGGAATACGATATGCTCAAAGGCCAGGCGACGTACTCTGTACCGTGTTCACATACAGCCCCGTTGGCGATCTTCCAGCAGAGATCAAACTCATCTCTGACTTTGCCGAACCGTCTGCCCTTGTTCTGCCCTCTCTGGGCTTTTTTCTCTTCCTTGGTCATTTTTTTCCGGGATGGTCCAGTTGTATGCGGCTCTTCCGAACGCGACGAACCACTTATCCAAGTTCTACTGCCTTCAGCAGCATCATCATCCGGTGCGGAACTTGGTACTGAGCCTGAGAGTAGATATCTGAGTTACATCAATGCCAAAATTTCATTGGCAAGAGGGGAATGGCTCACTCTGCCTTGATTGGGGCCGTTCCAGGTGGAATCTCAGCCATGCCTGCCACTGGGCGCTTCGAACAAAAATGCACCCCTGAAGAGCGGATCAGGCTATGACGCAGGAAATTTTTCGGGCGGAGATTGAACGCACTTGTCTTGCTACGCCAGTGACCGCGATACGTGAAGATTGCAACTGTTCACGATACTTATACCCTGTATTTTTAGTCTCTCTGGGTTTGTTTCCTGCAGCTCTGGCGTACTAAGTCTCGTATCTGATCTTAAAAAGGCTCCAGCAGCCGTCTGGTATCAAAATTTGCTCTATTTTCCCTGAAACACTATGCTCATTGCGTTTTTGACTCTAGACATACACTAGTCAGCGCTTTGACGCGTTCTAATATTCATGAACAAAAATCCATTCATTCCGCAGCCATCGTACACGCCCCAGCAGCCTCCGTTACCCCCAGGACCACCACCACCTCCTCAGCCAGCACAAGCCGATTATTCTGCTTATTGGGCTGCTGCTGCCTCGGCGCAAGCACAGCAACAGCATGGCCAGGCTGCTGCAGCTCAGTACAATCCTCAATGGCCGGCCGCGCAACCACCGCGTCCACCTGCAGAGCAGAGTGCTCTCTACGCGAACTATGGCTATGGACCTCAACAGAACCATTGGCAAAGGCAGCAGCAGCAACAACAACAACAGTTTCATCACCCGCCGCCACCACCAGTAGCCCAGCCGCCACCACCACCTCCGGGTTATAATCCATATCAACCGGCAGTTGGTTACACGCCCTACCTTCCTCAAGTTACTCCCATGGCTCAGGCATATCCTATGCAGCAGCCCCAACAACAACAACCCGGACAGCAAATGTTTCCTTTGCAGATTCCCCAGCAACAAAATCGTAATGTTCACCATCCATCTCCGCAACATCTCCCCCCGGCCAAGCGCCAGCGTTTCGACGGTCCCAGCCAAATTCAGCAGCAACACAGACCCCAGCCGCCACCTCCACCACAGTTTCAACCACCACCTGCTCCTAGTCATGGAATGTCGATGGGATATAATCAGCCTGGTGTCGGAGGCCGTGGTGGCGGACCCATGAGTGGTAATTCGATGACGATGGGCCGTGGCGGCGGTAACTCAAATAGAGGTGGAGGAACCGGTGGTGGTAGGGGTGGTAGGGGGCAACCTGGAGGAAATCGAGGAGGAATGGGAGGTCGGGGACGAAATGGAAGCGGATATGTCGGCGGCGGCGGCGGCGGAAGGGGCTCTTTGAGGGGTCACGGATCAAGAGGGAATTTTGGCGGTGGTAACAACCGAAGGGGTGGAGGGTCGTTCAATCTGAACTCTGGAAGCTATTCGCACCAGCCTTCTAACTTTCGAGGCCGTGGGCAAGGTCACTCGAACAGAGGTGGTCGTCATGATGGCACTTTTGGGAACAGAGAGGGTTCAATGGCATCTAGCTTTGGGAGCATCAGTAAAAAGGATGAAAACAAAAGGACGCTTACGGATTTCAGGATTATCGGCCTGGAGATTCGAGAGTTGTCATGGGCTTGGGGTACATTGCCTTCTTCGTTAGCCGCGAAAGTAGAGCCAGCCAAACCCGAAATTGAGGAAGATGTTCTGGATGAGCATCCTGTCGACGTAGAGGCAAACACTCCATTAGCGGACGGTACACCCGTGAAACCTCCTGAGGGTGAACCGATATCGGGGGGAGATCACGAGAAAACCTGCAATGGGGATGATGCAACTGCGGTCACAGAACACAACGTCCCTGTGGTAAAGGTTGAAGACGATCCAGTTGTTCATACGCATGCTCCTGAACCCACTGACGCACCCCCTTCTCGAATTCGGATCTATTTCCATACGCCTGTTACCGCAGAAGATGCCCAGCCCATCCCTCACAGTTCTACCACTAATCCAGTACCTTCCGATTCGAGGAAAGGTAAACGAAAGAAGTTGGAGGACGATGATATGGATTTAGAGGAGGGCAGAACGCAGCCACCTCCTCCTCACATGAGCGATGATAGATCAAGTGATGCACCAAGTGTTGCAGAGACGGCAAGCGAAACTGACTGGCTTATGGCTGCCATCGTCGAAGGTGAGGATGCAGAACATGACGGAGATGAGGAAGAGGTTGGCGCTCAGCTCCATGTGAGCGAAAATGCTGAATTTCTCGATGACGACGTTGTCATCCACAATGGTATCTCTGATGCTCATGGTGAGTCTGGTTATGATCTTTTAGTCGTCGTGCTTTGCGTGCATGACCCCTCGTTTGCCTTGAGGTTGAGCACTCGCTGCTAACATTTCACTCTCAAAGGCATTTTTGATGTTGATATGGCAGGTGTTGATAAGACGCATACTGAGGCTGGGACCGGGAGTCATAACGACGATCCCAATGATGAAGCAGAGCATGCTGCTTTGACGCATGTCGATGGTCCCGAGTGTGCCGTCTCTGCTCCTGTCGAGCAAGAGGATGGGCAAAATGGTGTGAATGGCTCGTCGATAAGCACTAAGGATGTTGACGCTAAAGTGTTACCTTCTGATAATGAAGGCAAGCCTCACGATGCCTCTGATGCTGCCGCGCTGCCCGAGGCTCCTGTTTTATCCTCTCTTTCATCATCAGACGATGCTGCTTCGTCTGTTAACGTGTCTGTATCTGATGCTATCTCTTCCGTATCTCTTCCTTACCCAATCCTCTCTCTTGCTTACAGTGAGACGCAGACTGCTGATCATGTTGGATGTGCTGAAACGCAGGTCTCCGAACCGTCGCCAGCCAACACAGTCAAGGAAGAACCGCAAACATCCCCGCTGAGCAGGTCTACAACATTGGTGGACATCGACTCCCAACCGCCTGGATTGAATTCCTCTGCGGCGTCATTGGTGGAAGGAAATGGAGAACCTACGCAAACTACCGATGCTCATCTGGATCATCTACCAGAACCTCCTGCATCACCTTTGTCGAACATGCAATCTGCTTCTACTTCGACAGCATCCGCTCACGGTGATACTATCCCGAATACAGAAGCAAAATCCACCAGGACTCCCTCTGCTAATCGTCTATCCATATCGTATTCAAACGGTGGAAGACGTCTCATCATTGATGCAGAAGTGGTAGAGTCGGTGAAAGTTTACCGTGCTGAGGGACGCATCGAAGTACGCATATCTGTAAGTATGGATGGTGAAAAAGATCTGAAAGGTATCATTGTGAGTTCGTTTAGTCCTGCTTCTGTCGTTGGTGGTGATTTTCTCCTTACAGCTTGAGGGTCTTTCGGATACTACGCATTCTTATGTACCTCTACTATTTTCTGTCGAAGCCGTGGAGTCCGATTCAACGTTGCCCCCATTTACCAAATCCGAGTTGCCTACGAGTGTCACGTTGATTGCATACCTTGATACCACGAGGCCTCTTTCTGAGCCGAAATGGGTGAAGACGGGAGATATCCAGGACTGGCTTAGAAGTATGTTTGGACGGATGTTCTGGGTAGCGGGAGATGCAGCAGAAGGATGGGAGAAAAAGATCGCGATTGTAGATCCTGATCCTGTAGGTGCTTTCTTCGTTGCCGCGTCAGATATTGATCTGACCTTGTTTCTCCCCAGCCTCCGACCATCCGCAATGTACTTGATGGATGGGCCGTGAATTCTCCTGTCGGCGCACAAAATGAGCGAGAACGTTTTGTGAAGACGCACATGACTGAAATGGATAATCTCCTGGAAATTCTGTTACGTCTCGTTCGAGGAGAGCGAGCTACTCCGTTCCTTTCCGGGCCCACCATATCTACGCCTAGCATCGTTGGGCCTCTCTTATCAGCGATCTCGCCAGACTCTGCCCACGGTGGACAACAAACACATGTTTCGCTAGCTGTGTTAGCTATCTTTCGCCTAGCAACGGAATACGCCCAGAAGGCGGTCGGGGAGAAGGGAAAGAATGATGTGGACGGCCGGGTTGGGGAGATAATACGCTGCTTGCCTTCGCATCTGATATACAAAAGCCTGGATGGGATATTCAAGGAGTGGAGGGTTGAGAAGAAGGGTCATTGAAGTCTGGATATATATTGTACCTCATTATTCTTGTGCGCTTGTTCCTCCTGGTCTCGCTATTGACAATCCAGATTGTGCGCTCTTTGAGTTGAAAGGTCTGGTTACTCAATCTAGGCTATGGAACTCTGTATCCGGAGTACATGTGTCATTCCCGCTGACCAAGACTCGCTGAGCAAAAACAGGAATAGTACTGCTATGGTACATAGAATTGGAGGAGAAATTGGAGAAAGTCCTGCGAAACACTGGTAGTGTTGTAGACTGATAATTTCCTTGATTTACCGACGATAAACAACCCGGGCCGCGGTGAGCGTTTTTCGGACCCGGGTCTCGAATGATCGGCTGGCGTGAGAAATGGTAATATCTTGGTCCAATAAAATCTGACGACTTTGGCTGGAACACCCATCCTTGGCTACCGACATGTACAGCGATGCTCACCTCTCCATGGGCGCAGTGAACAGCACCCGCCTAGGCGATTGCCAGAACGTTCCCTTTTACTATTCCTGCAACCAGGACCTTGTACAGGGCTTTTCGGATCACTACCTCGCACTTGCTGCACCAGTCGCCGCCTACTGGGTCATCTGCCTCCTCTTCCACTACCTCGACACGTCGACCTGGAAGTGGCTGGAGAAGTACCGTATCCACGAGTCTGCCGAAGTCACGTCGCGAAACAGGGTCTCACGCTCGCAAGTGATATGGGCTGTCATCTTTCAGCATGTTCTCCAGACGTTACTGGGACTGATTGTCCTGGGGGATGATAATGACCTAGTTGTGAACCACTCGTTAAAAATCGACGCGATTGCTCGTGTCGTTCGCCCTGTGCTCGCCAGAGGCATCCTGGCGGAGTGGACCTCGCCCACAATTGGGCCCGTGTCTTACTTTATGTATTGGTGGGCAATACCGTTCTTGCAGCTGGTGTTTGGAATGTACGTCTTTCATTTCGCTTTTCTCTCCCTTATGATTCTGATTATTGATGTTTAGGTTCATCATCGATACTTGGCAATACACGCTCCACCGCTGGATGCATACCAATAAATGGATGTACAAGCATTTTCACTCCTGGCACCACCGTCTCTATGTCCCATATGCATTTGGGGCGCTGTACAACCATCCTGTCGAGGGATTCTGCCTGGACTCCCTTGGCTCTGTCGTTGCCGAAATATTGGCGGGTATGACTGTACGACAAGCGACGCTATTATTCGTCGTTGCTACATTTAAGACTTGCGATGATCACTGCGGGTACCGTTTCCCATGGGATCCCCTTCAGTTCATGACATCAAACAATGCCGATTATCATGACATACATCACCAGGTATGTGATCTGAATCTTCATTCTACCGTTCACAAAGCTGACCAATATACTACAGACTGTCGGTATTAAGCACAACTTTGCTCAGCCATTCTTCATCCATTGGGATGTTATATTGGGCACTCGTATGACGAGGGAGGAAATGAATCGCCGAAAATATAAGAAGGAGGAGTACTCCGATTGATTGATTTTTGTTTTGTTTATTTCCCAGTCGGCGGTATATTTATAGGTAGTTTACGATCCAACCGCGTAGGTTCTTAATTTACGACAACCCTCATGACTCGTAAAGAACATTCGAACGCAGTAGTGTTTGAGATTCCTGGTATGAACAGATCTAAGTGCAGATAAGTATACAAAATGTGTACATACACAACAAACGTGAATAAATACGACAGTGGAATCCAAGAAACAGATCCTAGTAATTGGTCCATTGTCCCATACCCATACCGCCCATACCAGGCATCATTCCGCTACCGTCCCAGCCACCGCCGTCCATACCGAACTGCCCATCTCCCCAACCACCCATACCGTTGAACATAGGCATAAATCCGCCACCCTGTCCTGCCATCATCATACCATTCATACCCATGCCCTGCCCATTCATGCCTTGCATAGCTTGGGGATCCATCATGGGTACACTCATGCCATTCATACCGGGGTTCATGCCGTTCATTCCAGGCATGCCGCCCATCCCTTCCATCCCCGTCATTCCCATATTCCCCATTACCTGCATCCCAGGCCATCCACCGCCCATCATACCATCGACACCCACACCCATTCCAAGAGAGTTCATACCCATACCCATGGGCATACCGACACCCATATCCATACCAAACCCACTCTGTCTAACCCCATTGTTGAACCGAACACCGTTCATCATATTCACGCCCCCGATTCCCGCTGGAGTACCGCCTGAGAGTGGAACACCTCCAGAACTTCCATTGTTCGCGCTTCCGCCTCTTACGGGTGATTTTGGTCGGAGAGCGTCGATGTCGGAGGTCATAGGAACCACAAATTTGCCCCCGCCAGCAAATTCCTTGACACCATTCTCCCAGCTTTCGCGGTCCCAACGACTGGCATTGCCGCCTTCTTCGCCTTCAACGAAGATGGGACGCTCGGGAGCAGTGTCGCTGCCTAGTACAGTTACCCAGCCACGTCGTAGTGACGACAGTTTACCAAAAACCTCCAAACGTCGCGTCCCAAGACAGAAATTCTCGATCAGAGTATACATCTCAGGTGGTTTTCGTGTTGGATCACTTGGATCACCTTCCCATATAATCACATCCGTGTCTATGAGAAGTCTTAAGCGAGAGCTGTGTGTCAAGGATAATTCTGATATACGCACCGACATTACAATGGACAAACCAGCTGTCCGTTGATCTCCTCACGGTACCTCTTATTCCAATCAAACAATGTTGTTTGGTCCTCGTAAGTAGAGAAGTGGTCGGTGGGTCGGTACCAGGTCCTTTGTTTGACGCCTTATTCGTCCTGACCCAGACAACGTCCTCACAGCGTCGATACCCCCATTTCGCAAGCACTTCTCTTCCTCGCTCCAATCCGTCTCCAGCGCCACTTCCAACCCACAGGAAGACAAAACTAGGATCGGCTGCAAGAGAGGGTATTGGAAGCTCCTGAAGATGGTTCCAAGTAAACGAGGAGGAGAAAGGGGGGTCAAGGAGAATGACATCGAACTTGCATGGTTGGATTGTAGAAAGCGCAGTAAAGGGTAGATAGGAAGGGGGTAAGGAATGTGACTGGACAGACTGTTTTTTTAGAGCAAGTAAGCGGTGCTGCTTCGGATACCTAGCTGCGAGATGAATGACTGCTGACTGCAAGTGAGAGCAACTCACTCTTCGAAACGATGTTCGGGTTCAGCGCCTAGCACCCAATTCTGCGGCCATTCTCCGCCGTCGACGTAGCGCTGTGAGTAGTCATTACGAATAGTCTCTTCCTCTGGTACGTAGTTCTTGTATCTCGAAACTCTGGCACGTTTCGCAGGAGGTAGATCCGCCCTGTGCTTGATCTGACGCGACTGCGAGACAGGCTGAATCGTTGGAGACGGGGGTGGCGATGGTGAAGGCGACGGAATGAGTGGAAGAGCAAGTAGTGGCTGAGAGATGGCAGGCGATAGAGAATGGAGCTGGCGTCGATGTTCACGCTGAGAACGACGAATGCCGTCGATGAGAGAACTATGGTAGGCGAGTAGACTATTAGCCGATGCAAGGGTCGTGTCGACCATTGCTGCTGCCATTTGGCCGCAGTTGTGGTGATGCTGTCCTACTTGACAGGCCGAAAAAGCAACGCTAGGATGCAAGTACTTCTGTTGCTCTTGAGGGTACTCGTTTCATGGACCGTGGCAGTGCTGGTCCTGATCGTGAGGTAATAAGGGCGGCGATAAGATTAGTTGCCTGAATTTACCTTTGACTTCTTGACTTTACCTTCGTTTCTGCTCTGTACTTTCCAGATGGATCCTAATATTGAACCCCAGGCATCTACTTCTGGCTCTTCCTCGACGCCGAAAGAGGCTGTGGCCCTTCCTCTACCTTCGACACCTTTCTATTCCGTTGAATACCCCGGTCGCGTCAAACCTACTTCTGTTCCAGAGGCCATTCGTACTCTTGGGGGGCAGGCTAGCCTGGATAGTGTATTCAGACACGCCGCATCGAAAGCGGAATCTCTTGTAGAGCTCAGTCTCAGACCTGATAACCCATTTTCTCATCCCATTCCGGGCGAGGTCGTGGCTTCGAATGCCATTCTCTTGAAGGTCGTCAAACGGAAGAAAAAGAAAAAGCCCGAAGACCCTGAGGATGGAGTTATCGGGGAGTATACAACTGAGGCTATCGGTGTCATTCCCAAGACCATAAGGTTCCGAAGTCAGTGTTCGACTAGTTCTAGTGATGCCGTGGTTTAACTCTTTCTCTAGGCTTAGCTGATTACCAGTACCAACCAGATTTTGAGGATCCTATGAGTAAACTCCGCATGTCTATGTCTTCCATGGATGGTATGTTTCTATGCTATTTGCTATGATGGTCCCTGGAACGAAATGTTATGCAGTGGAAGCCATTCGTGCATATAGATTTCCCGAAGAAAAGGCCGACTACATGGTCCCAGCCAACTCGTCACCACCATCTTCACCACCAGTACCACCGCCTTCGTTGACCCCAGATACCGACTTTGAGATGAATCTCGACCCGCAATTGCTGGATGGCTCGAATCCTGCGCTTGCTTCTAATTCTGACATGCGAAGTAATCTCCGTCTGTTTCCTCCCCCAATATTCAGCAGACAAACTATTCCTCAAGTATACAAGTACGCTTTACGTCTTACTTTCTCTCATTCCTTATTGACATCCGTGAAGCTTCAAGGCAAATACCGCCTCCATTGTCTCCACAACCATTGACGAAGAGACTGGCGAGGAAAAGAAAAGACTCATCAATCGTATGCGTTGGAAAGGTTATGGACCTGCTACAATATCCTTCAGTGACACAGCAGTTCGTCGCGTTTCTTTGCAACAGTCCCCAACCATCAACTAACTTCTGTTAGGTTCCCAGCAAGCCACCCCAGAATGTTGAGGCTGTCCGAGCTCAAGTGGATCAAAGAATTCTAAAAATGCTTCAAGACGTGAGCACGCTTTTATTCCCCAGAATCACCAAGACTGATTAATGGTATTTTAGTTCTTCAACGACCGTCCTGTATGGACACGAATGTCACTGTTCAACCAATTTGCATCCGGAGAGGCTAGGGAAATCCACAAGTCATTCATTTTGTTCATTCATTAGGACTATAAATCTGACGATGGCTCCAATTCAGCTCTAAAGTGTTACTTCCTCTTGTTTGTTATGTTTTCCAAGATGGACCATGGCGCGATACACTGGTCCAGTTCAATTACGATCCTCGCAAAGAGACGGATGCCAGAGTGTAAGTTTGTTTTCATAGGTTGGGTTGTATTCAAACAAATCTGCTTTTGTAGTTTCCAGCGATTGTACTTTAGGAATGCCAATCATCCCATCGCTAGACCATCTGTCGTTACGAGGCGTCAAGACCGGTCGGCTACTAGCGCTTTCTTGGAACATGGCGGGGACAAAGATCTCGAGCGCAGGTCAGACAAATCGTTACATTCATCTTGACGCAAGTGACGTGCTATGCAGGACTTCTCATATCTTTGATGGTCGCACTTTGACGAAAGAAACTGCTGCTTTTCAACTGTGTGATATTGAAGATCCAATGCTGAAAGAAATGATTCAGGATGCCAGTGATCTTCGCGAAACTTGCGACGTTAGTGTTTCTATGTTCCTCTTTCTATTGCATGCTTATCAATAAGCAAATATTAGGAGCGCGACGGATGGTATTCGACACACGTATTCGAGCGCATCAAGGCCGTGCTTCGACATAAATTCTTCTCCCTACTCGATGGGCATGTTGCAACGGATGAAGAATGTCGTAACTTGCTCGTAACTCATCAAGGTTCAACTAGCAAGACGGTTACATCCTCTAGGAATGCAAAGTTGCGCTCTGGGAAGCACAATATGGCGAAGGGAGCTTTAAGACCAGAGGACGCCGCGGTATATGCCTTCCGAACCTGAAAGACTGGAGACTAATAGTTCATTTACAGGCACTGCGGTTGAGAGCGACACTAGACCGAAACGCAAAGAATATTCCGATACAGCGTTAAAACCTGCCATTTTTTGTCTTGTATTGACATGCAGGTCTGCTCATCCTCGAAATGGGATCGCTGAAGCCGATCAGCAACACTGATCACCAGTATCATTCTTGTTGTGAGCAGCAGGTTCACCTCACCAAACTGGGCCATGTGCACGATTGAGCACTTGCTCATATGATGGAGCATTAAGCCGCTCGTAGGAGAAACGGGTGTCGGCAGTAGCAGCACTTCACACAGAAAATGATGTTTTGGACGGGTTTTCTTGTTTTGAATTGAGGCATAACATCTGCATACGCATAACATATTGAACTGGATCTCGACTGTCTACGTCTGACCCACAGCTCGTGTCATTCCACCAGACATACATTTTGCGATAATCTCCAGAATCGATACGAGCATATCACGATGCTGCTGCAGCTTTTTGTTCTGCCCGGGCTTGTCGCTGCAGACGGAAGTCAGGAGAATGAACTGTCGTGGTAAGACAAAGTGACGCACCGATCCAACGAGAGCAAAACGAGCGTTGCGGCGGAACTACAAATCATTAACCATACACTCTCCTCAAATGAGGCAATTAGAGCAAACCTTAGCATCGACCTGCAATATCCCTTAGCTTATAACACAAGCAACAGACTGCGTAGGACTTACACCCTTCAACGACCGTGTACGACCGGCCTGTGGCTTCTTGATTCCATTACGGTGAGCCTTCTTGTTCTGGTTGTGGTTGGTATGACTGAAGACATCGTTAGAAGGACAGTCCAGACAGGTTGAAGGAGTTTCTTCACTTTTTTGACTTGGCCATAGCGTCGACTGGTTCTTGCTGGACACCGAATTCGAATCCGGGAAATTGAGCTCTGCTTGCACAGCCACAGATCTGGTGGCTTGATTACAAAACTGTACAGTTTCAGCGTTGCCGCAATGCCGGTGTCCGGGACATTGCGCGATCTGAAAGCACGTTCCTTGCATATTCTTTGCTATTGAAATTTAAGAGAATCCTGGTGTGGTCAAAAGCCAGATTCCATGCGCTGCTCACCCGTTTTTGGCGGGTTTTATCTGTTACAAAATCCTACATCACTGTGCGCATAAGTAATACTTCGACGTTAATAAAAGGTCTAGTTATAGACAGTACATGCTAACAAGAGACTTTTCCGGTTTCTTATACTGAGTAAATACCTCATAAGAACAGGCCACTTGCTCCGACTGCTGTTGAGAATTGTCACAAAACGGTGTATTCCCTGGGACGTATTCAGATAATTATTGCATAACACAACGGAGTGATTGTTATCATACTCCGACATCCAATCAATTATGCTGGTAATCTCTCAGATGGTCGTTGTGAATACGATAGAGTGTGATTTCTCACGCGCCGTAGTGACGAGTTTCCTCACGCCTTCATCCTCGGGAGGAATTTCGAGAAAACGGGAGTCAATGAAGAACTTGTGGATTCAGTAACGGTGCTAAAGGATTTGACGGGATGGTCGGAGAGTGAAATTCGACAGTCCCTAATTGACTTGCTAGCAAATCCAGAAATAGGTAGCGGATGAGGAGGGGTATGGCACGTAGCTGGCATAAAATAGGATGCCAACTGACTAGCCACTTTCGTGATTTTTTCTCCAGAAAGCGTTGGGAGAAAGTCGAAGAGATCATTTCCAGGAAGCCCTTGAATTATGATCACTTGTTGGCCGTCGTGCTGAAAGGTATCGACTACTTCGGGTACGCGTATCGAGGTGTGCGTGCTAACAAACTGGAGCACCTTGTCCCCAATATAAGCAGCTGAAGTTGGCCTTTGTTTCATATTAAAGCTGAAAGGCAGCACTTGTGCCCCACCGCTGACATCCTATCTACGAATCCCGACATCTTACAAGTAAATCCGCAAGCAGAGTAAGGGGAAGAATGGACAGAGCTTGTTTGCAAGACGACAATGGTTTTACTTGGCACAGCCACCAGGTTAACACCTTTCTGATGCTGACCGTAACCTTGCCTGATATATTGTTGATCCAACTCAAGTAGATCAAATTGCGACCTGTCTACTCGCTGACGATATTCTACTTCCAAACAGCCGATGAGCACTATTCCCTGATGATCTCAGATGCCTGAAGACTTTCTACTTCAAGTGCTGTATTTTCATGTTCGAAACCATCGCTGTAACTATCGTCAAACAGACGGCCCGCCGACGTCCTGCGAAAGGAAAATTTATTTCAAAGACGTATCTTTCATCTCATCGAAGGAACAGATCCAGCACAAGCACCCCAGCCGATAGAGGTGAAGACACAGTATTGGCCCTCAACAGGCCATACCAAATACGACTTGCAAAGTCCTTCAAGCCCATTACTCAGCGTCCTTGTACAAGACTCCACTATTTTCCACACTGCAGCTCCTATTGGCGAGACAATATTAACATAATCCGGTGTAGGGAAAATCCACTCTTGGAAGTCCTTGGATTCAGTCAAGGAAGTAGTCAAGGAAGAAGCGATAGATTGGGCTAAGTTACTGGTTTGGAGGACATAAATTACGCCGACTATGATTCTCCTGGATCTGACGTTGATGACTCGGGTGATTACGACGCCTCGAAGCAGAAGCGAAGTACTACAAACACAGTTGGAGAGCTTGTTGACCAAGACGAAGCAGACCGTACAACGAAGCTTCAGTGTCGGCGTAGTCGCATTCATCGCCGTCTCAGGCGGAAGGAGATCAATTTATCTTAGAAGATGCCTCATGCCATCGTTCAGTCATCCATTAGAGACACCCTGTAGTAGAAAGGGCTCCAAGGGCGTCAGATATTTGACCAGGGTTTTACACAGATCAGACTAGACGCAGCGTAGGTGTCGCGTTAGACATTGCGTCCTGGCGGCACCACACGTCATGAGATGATGAAACGTTCTCCCTCAAACCCTGATGAAATGACTTTGGTACGCGACGCGAGGAGCGACTGTATGTCTCAAGGTTTCTGACATAAATACAAGAATTCCTGTATATCGGGGTAAGCGTGAGTGTTATCAATCTTGCTGACAATTGCATCATTTCGTGGCATACATGTCGCTCTGTTGTGACTTGCTAGAATGACGGAAGGGAGGCTCGTGCATAACCGGGAAGGTTCATCGTCCGTACTGCATCTGGTGCCCTCGGTTTCGGTCCACCCGTAGCATACCCGACTGAAAAGAGAGATAATATCGTAAAAGCACCGCAGGCGACAAAAAAGTCCCGAGTGATACGTTGTGCGATGATTGCGGACAAAAACGGGGTTGGAACTTGGGCCGATGCAGACGTATCTTTGAGCCTTCGAATGCATAGGCGCAAGCATTGAAGCGGAAATCCCCATTCTCCCGTTGTCTGCAGGAAGAAATGACTATCATAGACGGCGAATGACGATATACCTTGTCATGTCATATCCAAGTTCATTCCGAATGATTATCTATGGCGTGATGCTTGCAGAGAGGAAGGCTTCGGAAATCTGCAGAAGTTGGACGGGCATTTTCGTTGGATGGAATTAACCCGAAGCTTAGTTAAAGCCGCCATAAATGTGTAATTCGAAGATGGTTCCAGGGCGCCTTCTAGTTCGTAAGACTCAGAGTCGCACCACCACTAGATATTCCTTTCAGAGCGAGATCTCGTTCAGTGACCACTTGTATCTTGGCAGTGCTTCCTGAGGAAGGAATTCGGTGCCTGCAACTTCTATCCACGACGGTGACAGAAGATCCGTCTACATATCTACAGTCCGCGAACTTGATAAAAGATAAAATGTGTACGACCGTCGGTCTCAATACGTTTCGGAAGTATGGTAGCCAGTCATTCTCTAGAAGCTTGAGATGGTCTAGGGAGTTTTGAATCCGGTTTTAGGGACCTCCAAATCCTGGCCGGCATTGAACGTAACAATATAAGACTTCCGATTGGCGGGATTTGACAGGTTGTTAGATCGTGAATGGAAAAACCGGAGTAAATCGTGGAGACGAGTGACAGCGTCCAGAGGAGTCCAGCCGCAAGAACAGAAAACCAACGAGCCGCCAATCCTTGGTGAATGGCCGCTGCATCGGAGCGCTGAGGCTAGGACACTGGACGGTGCCGCAGAATATTCTGTCCAGGTACATTGAAATGATGGAAGCCTGCCGCTGCCGTTTCAGACAGATCAAGCTTACTCCGATTACAAACACGTGTTGCCGAAAATAGGAAGGAGTAAAATCGCGTGATCTTTATTACTCTATCCTTTTCCCCCAAACCAAAATACGGCCAATCCCTCTCTGCTCAGTGAACCCGTCCGTAGTCGAGAGGCCTCGAGGGTTGCTCCCTCGAGCTAGTGCCATCGTCCGCCATGCTGGCACCCGTATTGGCTACTGCGCTCACCATTCTTCTATTCATCTACCTTTTCATGCCCTCATTATGGCTTGCTATTCTGGCCGTTGACGAATCCTTTGATGTTCACCAGTCGGGGCTGACTGCGGTGGCTGCTCGTAAGCTTGGGCGCTTTTCTATGTAGGAACTTGTACTGACGTTCACAAGGCAATCCTTTCCGGGAAAGCGGACCGCCAGCCAACATGGCCAAGTTGATCTTACTGCGCCATAAGGTATGGTCTCCTTATCGCATGTCCAATTGTAGCCTGGCTTGACCATGCATTCTATTAGATCCAGACCAGCAATCGTAAACGACGAAGTGCCTCGCAGACGCGTCAAACATCACGATCCTACTCCATCCCTACCAGACCAAAACCCTCTTGGATTCGCTTCAGGAGACCATTGGTGGAAAGCAACATTTCTAATACTACTTTTCGATTGTGTTGGACCGCGGTGTGATTGTGACCCTCCTCCGCTCCGTTTTACCCTTCACGACACTTTACCCTATGTACAACATACCCTGCTTTACTTTCGTTGCCCATCCCTTTCTTTGTTCGTCGACCATACCTGATACCCATCGAGTCTATCAATTCTCGTGCATTATTTAGCTATTGTACATTACATTTGCGAAAGGGAATACAAAACTAATAAAATCGAACCACCTCGCCGTAAGATCTCAACTCCACTCCCAGGCCTATCCGAATCTGTTGCTACGGTCGACACCTGACAGCACGCTTGGTGCCGGCTTCAGCGGTCGGGGTCTCTCTTCCGTCCGTCGCGAAGATGATGCTTGACCGGCAGTCTGTCGTAAAGACCCACCGCCAGCCTTGACTTTGGTATGACCAGTGATCGCTGCACTGCCAACAGATCGGCTCATCTTTCCTAAGCGCCCC
>JAUEPR010000338.1:20000-22758 GCA_030435655.1 Armillaria novae-zelandiae | reverse complement strand
TCGCGCTAGCATGTTATTCCTTACTGAGCGCTTCGTTGGGTTGTTAGCTATTGCTTACAATTCCTTACCGAGCGCTTGCGCTTCGTGAGGTTATTCCTTGGTAACGATTCCTGAGGGTGGTAGATTTGCTCACGAAATTCCTTACTGATTCCTTAGCTTTGTTGATTAGATTTCCTTAGTTTGCTGGTAACGATTCCTTACATTTACTCACGAAATTCCTTACTGTATTGTTAGCTGATTCCTTACATTTCCTTACGTTTGCTCACGAAATTCCTTACTATATTGTTAGCCGATTCCTTACCGGTGGTAGATTTACTCACGAAATTGCTTACTGTATTGTTAGCTGATTCCTTACATTTGCTTACGTTTGCTCACGAAATTGCTTACTGTATTGTTAGCCGATTCCTTAGGTTTGCTGGTAACGATTCCTTACATTTACTCACGAAATTGGTTACTGATTCCTGAGGTTGGTTGATTAGATTGCGGTTGGGTAGGTGAGTTCAAATATTGAATAGCGCAAGGAGGTAAGAAAACTGAGAAAGAAGTATAATAGTTATCCACGGCCATAGGACTTTGAAAGCACCGCATCCCGTCCGATCTGCGCAGTTAACCAGAGTGCCGCTCAGTTAGTACCACGGTGGGGGACCACGCGGGAATCCTGGGTGCTGTGGTTTTAAGGGGTGGAAGCGGGTTGAGGGCCGGGGCGCGCGCGCGCAGCGCCAACAAAAATGTTGCGGAATGGGGCCGCAGGCCCCCTTTTAGAAAAATTTTCGTGTTTTTGGGTAGAGAAGAATCAAATCTGTGCATAGTTTTCATTTCATAGAACCTAACTCTGGTAAAAACCGGAAATTTTCAGTGTAAAAAACCAAAATCTTCGAATTTCAAGTAATCTCATGTTCATAGGATCAATATTCATCCCCTCTCCAAACTTCACCAATGAAAAATCCGGTCAGAAAGTCCATGTTTCCTTACAAAAAAGCGGTCAAAGTAAGCTCCACCTCACAAAAAGTAAGCCCACCCTTACCTTTCCTCACAAAAAAGCGGTCAAAGTAAGCTCCACCTCACAAAAAGTAAGCCCAGCCTTACCTTTCCTTACAAAAATGCGGTCAGAGTAAGCTCCACCTCACCTTTCCTTACAAAAATGCGGTCAACCTCATGTTTCCTTACAAAAATGCACTCACAACCTTACCTTTCCTCACGAAAATGCGGTCAAAGTAAGCCCAGCCTCACCTTTGCTCACAAAAAATGCGGTCAGAGTAAGCCCACCCTTACCTTTCCTTACAAAAATATGCGGATCAACCTCATGTTTCCTCACAAAAATGCACTCACACCCTTACCTTTCCTCACAAAAATGCGGTCAGGGTAAACCCAGCCTTACCTTTCCTTACAAAAATGCGGTCAACCTCATGTTCCTTACAAAAAATTGCACTCACAACCTTACCTTTCCTCACGAAAATGCGGATCAAAGTAAGCCCAGCCTCACCTTTGCTCACAAAAATGCGGTCGAAGATAGCCCACCACCTTAACCTTTCCTTACAAAAATGCGGTCAACCTCATGTTTCCTCATCAAAAAAATGCACTCACACCCTTACCTTTCCTCACAAAAAATGCGGTCAGGAGTAAACCCAGCCTTACCTTTCCTACAAAAATGCGGTCAACCTCATGTTTCCTCACAAAAATGCACTCACAACCTTACCTTTCCTCACAAAAATGCGGTCAACCTCATGTTTTCTCACAAAAATGCACTCACACCCTTACCTTTCCTCACGAAAATTGCGGTCAACCTCATGTTTCCTCACAAAAATGCACTCACAGTAAGCCTTTCCTCACCCCCAGCCTTACCCCTCCTCAACAAACATGCACTCTGAGTACGAAAAAGCAAGGACAGTAAGCCCCTCCTTAGGTTTCCTCAGTAAAGTGCAGCAAAACACTCAAATTCTAAGTCAAAACGAAAAGTCGCGTTTTAGTGGACAGGGAGCTTCACGCCTCATGCAATTTCGGCTATTTCGCGGGGATAGTGTGGGGTACCCCCCTTATATGGGAGAACAGTGAAAGGGTCAAGCAAGCAAACTATTATAGAATGCTTTGCTTGGTGTGAGTAGCCTAGTATCTCGATAGGATGAGTGTTCAATGGTTGAACAGGTCAAGTAAGCGGGACTGTTACAGTACTGTGCTTGGTCCAAGTAAAGCTAGTAAGCTCGTTTCTAGGGGATATATCGAATGGATCAGGTACCTCAGCCTCGCTATTGATTCACATCCAGCAAACATCAGTTTGCGCACGGTAATCTGGCGGGGGAGGGTAAAGGCTTTGTGTCGCTATTGATTCACACCAGCGAACGTACGTTTGCGCACGGTAATCTGGCGGGGCCAGGGAGTAATGCTTGGTTTACTAGTTGAGTCTAGTACGATGTTACAAGGGGGAGTAGATAAATGGTTCAAGCAGATTTGGTCCAGCTATTGATTCACACCCAGCGAACGTACGTTTGCGCACGGTAATCTGGCGTACGCATAATGCTTGATCTATTTGACTCAATCACTCTTGTTGCAGCGTGCGTCGATGGGGTCAGGTTCCTTTGTGTGCTGTTGATTCACACCCAGCGAACGAATGTGTTTGCGCACGGTAATCCGGCATGGCAAGGAATGGTTGGTCCACCCTCTGGTACGAGCCGAACGGTGAAAGGATTGAGTGAGTCTGGCGGTTGTTACTCTTGGTGTCTAGTTGTAGGCTTGCTATTTAACTGGCTGAGACGTGCGATGC
>JAUEPR010000337.1:0-22772 GCA_030435655.1 Armillaria novae-zelandiae | reverse complement strand
GACAGAGGTCTCACGCTCATCTCCCGACCAACAAGATTCGGAAAGACTTCTTTCTTGGGTTTATTGGAATTCATGCACGATATACAAAACCCGTTCCATAGCCGGGGACGCACTGTGATTCACACGTATCAGACCAGACTTTGAAGGATGGACAGAGCCTCATTCGGAGATGGTTTTGCGATTCGATCTTTCCTTTTCTAGCTCTTACACGGAAGACTTATCGCATCTCATTGGAATTTATATCGACGGGTGTTAACTGGTTTCGTTTGCAAATACCAGAGCGAACTCAAAATTCCCGACGACGAATTCTCCCATGTTATTGATATATACATCAATGATTTTAGTGCTTTTCACAATGCCATGGTAGGTTTTTCCGTTCCTCCATTTCTTCTCCTCTCAACATCCGTATAGAGAATGTGCCAACGATCAGGTCACCTTGTCTATATCTCCATCGATAACTACGATGCCCCTCTGCTTTCTGCGCCACCTGGGAAATACGCAGAGATTCGGGAAGCTCTGAAGTGTTTTTAAATTTATCCTTTGGAAAGACACCTCCGAGTCGCAGCCAGAAGCATCAGTGCTGGCGTTCTTATGGGGACTGGTGACAGACCAGATCTCTCTATCCGGTAACAGGGCATATTCTCCAACAACCCGTAGGCCTGGCTTACAGTAACCGAGGCTGCAGATAGTCAAGAGATAGAGACAGCGTTTGTATACGCCCTTGATGAGATACGCGAGCTTGGTCGTGTTTTCGACATAGACCATCTTGAGACCGAGGTTCAGTCTGTTTTGCGCCGCATATGTTTGGGCCTAATCAACGGATCGTGTATTCCATGAGGGAGGTCCGTAACCTCATCAGATCAAAAGGGAAGAACAATTATCAAGGCAACACATAGGCTCGTTCTTCCTCATGATAAAACGTTTCAGTAGTTTTTTATACCTCTTCACAGGTTTCTATGCATTAAACTGGTGCATCGCACACCATACGGTGTATCAGGAAAATCGTAATTGATATCTCACGAAATACTGTACTTCGAAGAACATTTCTGAACTATCATCTGTACTACGGAATTAGTGTATGCTACGTTCTAGTATCATGGGGGCATTTCTGTTTCATATACGGACACGGTTATCCTTCCTGATAATGTTACTTAGTCTACTTATGAGTGTCGAAATTTTATGTAAATAAACTGATGCGTCAAGTTTCAACACGTCTGCAATCCCAGAAAGGAAATAGCATTTCCTCTTCCATTCACGACGATGCCTGTCTTTCCGTCCTCCCTCTTTCTTTCTATACCTCTTTTCTCCCTCTTCTTTTGCGCCTGTATAAGATCAGTATACGGTTTCTGCGTTGACGACACCAATTGCAGCCAACGAGCGGCTCTGTTTCTATGCGGACGTCGACAAGGCCGGCGAGAAAATCGGCGTGCGTAGCCTTGCTGTTCTGCTTGTGTCATCCTCTAACCGTTTTCTGCTTTCCTTCCCTCTATTTTGGATCTTGATTCTTCATGGCACTTCTCTTCAACAGTTCTACTTTGCTGTTCAATCTGGAGGCTCATTCGATATCTCCTATACGGTGACCTCACCACCGCCAGCAGGCAAGGAAATTCTCTCCGGAACGAGCGAGCGTCAAGGTTCGGGGGGCTGTTTCATTCACGTCGAAGCTCGCGTGCTTACATATGCGCAGGTGATTATGTCTTAACAGCAAACACTCCGGCGAATATGCCTTCTGTTTTGAAAACGACATGTCAACGCTCACCGAAAAACTCATCGACTTTGACATCATGGTAGAGAGCGAACCGAGGAGGAGGCTCCCGCAAAGCCTGGCGCGTAGTTTCTCCTACTCCACAGCCTGTACGTGCTGACCAGGTTCAAAAGGCCAAATATCTGAACAGACCTCCGCACTCGAGGAATCCATATTCCGACTCAATGGAATGGCTCATGAATATCAAACGGACACAGAAGCAGTGCGTTCATATCAATTTCGCTTCACATTATAATGCTCGTACTAAGGTGGTTTGTAGCTTTCCACACTAAAGAACGCCGGGTTCTCTGTGGTTCAGAGCACACAAAAGTACGATTGACTCTCATTCCTTGTTGTATTGTCTAATGTCTTCTTCAGTCGACTATTCTGGTATGCCATTTTTGAGAGCTGTGGAGTCATCGCTATGGCCGCGTACGTCTTTTTTTACAGACAGCGTTTCTTCCCTCTCTCACACTCTCCTCAGATTCCAGGTCTATGTCCTACAAACATTCTTCACTAAGACGGGAAGGGCGGTATAAAGTGTAACATGTACTCTGGCTGCGTTGAGTGTTTCAATACAACGATATTGATGACTGCTTGGAACTTGGATCTTCGGCTAGAACGAGACTATTTTGTTTATCTGCCATTGTCAGGCTCAGGATATCGTGCTCTCTATTCATAGCATTCAAGGTAATAAATGGCTGGTCTTGAGATGCAATGTTGACTATTAGCTTGCAAAATGGTTGAATCAATAAATAGCCTTATCTTTGCAAGAATTTGCATGAGCGATCGATTAGAATGGTCGATATTCGACTCTAATGTAACAAGTGAATGTTGAAACAGCGGATCTTTGGCTTGCTTCAAAAGGCATGATTTATGTGATTCTGTATATCGAGACAGAAAATCATGTAAGAAAAACAGAATGCGAAACAGTTGCTATTGACGTGTACGAGGGCGGACCTCGGACCGATACGCATTAGGCGGTGATTGCCTTTTTCGATTTTTGCCTTTTGCCTCTTGCATAGAGGATGAATGTGTCGACAGCTTACATAGCGGCCTCCACCAATCGGTTCTGTCAAGCTGCTGATGTCTCATCGACGTCACTCATCGCGTTTGGCTCCGCAAATCTAGTTTGTCTATGGGACATTGCTGTATGGGATACCCACTTCATGTTCAAATGCGCCGTTGACATGGATATACTACCCAGGCAGATCCTGATCCTGGCCCTTACCAAACGTTACCAGGTCATGAAGGAACTGTCACCTGTGTCAAGTTTATCTCAGACGATTCATTCGCTTCTGCCGACGACAAGGGGAGCCGTGATGTATTGGAGAAGAGATGGGTCTCATGATCAGGTGTGGTTATTTGTTGTGTCTTCGCCCCGACTCTTCATTTCAATTTTCTTCCAGTGGAGATCTAGTAAGGTTCAAGCACACCCGAAAGCAGTCTCGTCATTATGCGTGCACCATAACTATCTCGCGACGGGCTCGTCTGACTCTTCGGTCAAATTTTGGAAAATTGGAACAGGTACCTTGAATTTATCCTCCGCAGATGATATTCTTTTCACAAGAACAGATGAGATGGTTGAGGTACAATCCATATCACTGAAGGGCAAATATCCGTTATCTATTGCCCTTTCTTTCCTTCCCCAGTCTGAAAGTATGCGGCTGAACAACTCGTATTCATGTGTATATCTGAAAGTGTCCCAACAGGTCTTATCCTTGCCATTGCATGTACAGACAGAACCATTCAAATCTGGACAAGGTCCGATGACACAGCAAGTCCCTTTTACCATCTTCTGAGATCACGCTAACGCTGTCGTTACAGTTCATAAAATCAGCTGTACTTTCAGGACATGACGACTGGGTGCGATGCCTTGCGTTCCGGCCTTCGCTTCAAGACAGTGAACCTTTAGTCCTCGCGTCAGGATCTCACGATACCACTATTAGGCTGTGGAACATCGAACCTTACGAGCGTGCTACCGAGAAATCTTCCGCGACATCTACAGGCGCTCTAAGTGATGAACTTTTGGATGCTTTCGAGGCTTCTTTGGGTGAACTCGCTGACGCTGAAGAAGGTGGTCGACAGATTTCTTTGAAGCGACATATTTTGACCGTCAGGACATCCGCCTCTAGGTAAGACACGTTGCACCATATCTATGTTTTGTTTATTCTTTCTTTCAGTTCACAGCAATTCACTATCACTTTTGATGCACTGCTTGTTGGTCATGAAGCAGGTGTAACCTCTCTCAACTGGCGGCCAGCAACATCATCGTCGTCGATGGCAACTCTACTATCTTCTTCCACAGATTCCTCTGTTATCCTGTGGTCTCCATCAACAGTACTGGCCTCTTCAAATGATGCTTCCACCACCATATGGATTAATCGACAACGATTCGGCGACATTGGCGGGCAGCGGTTGGGCGGTTTTGTCGGGGGTCTATGGGGTAAAGATGGTTCTGAGGCATTTGCCTGGGGTTGGTCCGGCGGCTGGCGGAGATGGAGGTGCTCTGCTGACGCCAAGGAAAGTTGGACCGAGGTGCACGCAATAAATGGGCATAGCGGGCCTGTTCGTGGAATTTGTTGGAGCCCCAATGGCCAGTTTTTGATATCAGCCGGGTCAGTGTACGCTTTTTTTAAAATAAAAAAATATTACACCATCCCTGACATTTCGCGGACCAGATTGGATCAGACTACACGTATACACGGTCCTATAACTCGCCAAAATGGCCCCACAACATGGCATGAGCTCGCCAGGCCGCAAGTCCATGGATACGATCTCTTGGGGGTAAGCTTTCTAGACAACCTCAAGTTTGTTAGTATTGCGGATGAGAAGGTGGCAAGGGTGTTCGAGGCTCCGCGAAGTTTCATAGATGTCGTGGAAGCACTGGACGTTGCAAGATTTTCCGATGCCGACGTTAGCCATATTTCTTTCTTGCGTTCCGCTTTTTGTCATAAAGCTTATAATCACAGCATAAACGTCCATCCCGAGCTAGTGTCCCGCCTTTGGGTTTGTCGAACAAAGCTACCGCTGATGGTCGGATACATATCTTGTCAGTTTTGACATCCTAACTTACGTTCTATCCAGCGTCTATAACCGTTGATGATCTTTCATCGTCCACTCGGCCTCTAGAAGGGGAACTTGCTGCCACCACACTTTGGCCAGAAGTAGAAAAGGTATACGGACACGGATATGAGGTAAGGGCTGTTGCCGGTACACAGGGTGAGGTCCTTACCTCGTCTTATAGTCTATCACCATTGCTACTTCCAACTCGCATCATCTGGTAGCGACTGCCTGCAAGTCAACGTCTCCAGAGCACTCTGTTGTTCGCATATGGGACACACAAACCTGGCAACCATTTGGAGAACCTCTCGCTGGGCATTCGTTGACTATCACGCGGATTGCATTTAGTCCTGACGACCAATTTTTACTTTCCGTTTCCAGGGACAGAACATGGCGGCTATTCAGAAGGGACGATTCGACGCAGTGTAAGCCATTTCTGAGGTCTTGGAAATAAAAGGCACGGCTCACACAGCACGCCTAGATTATAGTCCAGTGGCCGCCGACAAAAGTCATTCCAGAATCATTTGGGACTGTGCATGGGCTCATGAAGGCGATATTTTTGTTACGGCCTCTCGCGATAAGACGGTACGGTTTGTGTCTTCTATTCTTTCGATGCGCTGATGTCGTGTAGGTTAAAATATGGCAGTCTGGGACGTGGAAGGCTATCTGTAACATCAAAGTGGCGGAAGCCGCAACGGCCGTAGATATTTCTACTGTTGATAAACAAAATAGGTTCGCCACTTCGGTTCTTTTGAGATTATCCTCACTATTATTATGTACATTTTCAGACGGTACCTTGCTATCGGCCTTGAAACCGGAGAAATTCTAGTGTATTCAAACACGGTCTTAACGACAGATTGGCGGCATCAATTGACAGTAAACGCTGGGTGTGAAATTTTCGTCCTTGACACATACCCATACAGTATTGACCCATATGTAGAATGGCGCATGTCAATCATGTTCACCGCCTCAGTTGGGCGACCATCCCTGGTTGAAGTCACTCGGAAAGAGCTTGCTAGCTGTAGTGAAGATGGTACATTGAAAATAGTGATCGTCCACATGAGTATGGATTGATAACCATCCAAATGAAATGAAATGAGAGCTGCTATACAGTGGTTGAGAAGTAAGGGGATGAAACTAGTAATGAGACAATCTGGAGAGGCGCGCAGGGTGCAGTATAAGGGTATCGAACTGTGAAATGCGAGTATAATAGGCGTAGCAGACGACGATATAAGACGAATAGAGCATTTGTGCGATAGGGATACAAGAACACAGAATGTTGAATGATTTAGACAATATCACGGAGACTGATAGGGACTTCAGGCTGCAAACAAACATTAGAAGAAAGTCAGGGATTGCAATTTAGACGTACGCATTTGATTCTAGAAATGTGAAAGATAGTTAGTATCTGTATTACTTAAATGGGGGGAAATGCATTACTTGTGGAAACACTCGATGGATCGAAGCATCTCGACATCACCACCTGTAGCAGTTACGAAGTTGATTATGACCCCTCCTCGGGAGTAATTATTAGGTGCGACGGCAGGGGCAATGCTAACCAATTAGCGCAGTGAGAAATAATCTGATTGTAGATCGATGGCACTCACCGATGAGTGTACTCCTCGACGGCTTTCGGTAAATCTGGAGCGAAAGATGAGATTACATAGACAGGGAAAAACTGGTCGCACCATAATTTATAATCAATGGGATTTGAGATATTTCTTGAACGTGAACATCGTAAATAACAAGAATCTTTGTTACTGGTTGTCTCATGACAACAGATGGCGAGCTCTTAAACTTGCTCAGAGCAGCCAACTTCGTCGTAGAATTCATATCACCATGCTATAAACAACGTTAATAAAACTGCGAGAGTACGAGGAATAAGCTGCCCTACCAGAGGAATCGCCTCCAAACCTCGACTGGCTAATTTATACACAACCGCATCTAACGCGGTGACACCGCCAACATGAACGATAGCCTGTGCAACGTCAACATCATCAAGAATATCAGCGAGCGCATCTAGCTTCCATTCGCGAGCTTGCACGCTCTCAGCACTGGAAGTACTTCTCCCTGATCCAATTATTCCTAGGCCACCTTCAACATGAGAAGGATCGGACCGCCCACCAGCAGTGAACGCTAAATACAAATAGAACTGTCGAAGACCGCGGAAATTGGGTGACGTTTCAATGTTAGTCACCGTGCCATCCCGGCGTACAAGGACTCTGACGGGCTCCTTTAGTTGAATGGCTGTTGCCAAGTTCAACACGTCCTGGGGAACGGTGTTAGAGAACAGCGCCGTCTGGCGTTCAGCAGATTGTTGACCCTCTGCAACCTGAGGGCTAGAACGTCCTTCAACGTCTGAGACTGGTGTGCCCCCTAAAGTAGACATCTTCCTGGCTGGGGGACCCGGAACAGGCGAATTATTCGATGAGCTACCCGGAGGAGTGGGTGTCACTGAACCTGGTGGGCGCGAACGGGCAGGAGGCAGTAATTTGACAATATTGAATACGAATTCGTGCATGTTACGCGCAATTAGCTGGTCCACCTCGTCGAGCACCAGGAAGCGAACATCTGAACCGTCGAGACCGCCCGAGGTCGTAAACAGAGCGTGTAATTTCTGGGGCGTGCCACAAACAACTTGTGGTTTGTTAGAGAGGACTAGCTGCAGCTCGGCATTGAAGTCTTTGACGGCGCCTACAGCCAATACGGACCTGACACCAATACCAGATCCCAAATCACGGATCATGCGATGAGCTTGGGTGGCTTGATCTACAGTGGTAGATATCATAAGGACCACTGGTTTCAAACTGTCGGAATGGGTCAGCGCCGTCTGGATAGCCGGAATCACATATGCAGCAATCCGTTCTTGGGTTGGCGGCGCTTGCGCAATGATATCTGATCCCCTCAAGAGGAATGGTAGCGCCCGCTGCTGGATTTTGTTTGGGGGACCCACGCTGTGATAATGACATTATTAGCACGAAGACTTCGAGAAATGGGAAATTATTACCCAAAAGAGTTCAATGAAACTTGGAGCTCAGGTGCCAACGAAAGCTGTTCCCACTTGGTAATCATTGGGCCAGAATCGCGTGGAGAGTTCGAATCATTTGGATCCAACATCTACGGAAAAAAGATATGATCAGAGAAGAACCGAACCGGCGGAAAAAAAATAAGACCCCAGCTGAATCACGGCGCATAAGATTGGAAACGGAGCGTCTTTTGTCACGAGGAAACCCTTCCTGACGCCCGATAGTCGTTTCGGGAGGTCGAACGGGTAGATCAAGGGTCCCGGTAGACCAAGTGCGCATGGGGGGATTCGGGATGCGAGGCGAAGGGCGCATGTCCGGACGATTGGGTAACCCGTGGCCGAGTGAGTTGGCATTGGATTGCTGAGGGGAAAGAAAGTCCAAGTTTGACGCATGAGCCTTGGGAGGGCCAATAAGACCACCGTTGGGTAAGCCGGATATTGGTTGTGGCTGGACGTGTTGTGTCTGGAGCGCAATAAGCTGACCAACAGATGAAGTGAGAGTATTTAGACGTTGAGAAATAGAAGTAATATCGTCAGAAGGAGGGACCTGGTTAGGGGCGATATTGCCCAAGGAAGCGCGCGGTGCCATCATGGTGTTCACATAACTGGGCCTACGGCTATTGCTTGCAAAAGGATCTTTAAATTCCGGCTGCATGTTGTTGGCAGTGGCAGTGGAGCGGTCCACAAGTATGTTGACCTTGCGATGCAGTTCACCAAGATCCCTATGAATCTCCCGAGTGGAATATTCACATCGGACGAGGCGATCCAGTATATCGTGAAGCATGGGAGAAGCCTTGAGCTGCGCTTCAAACGACTGTCCGTCTGAACCAGAGTTGAGGTGGCTGCCGGAATCGAGCGACGACACGGGGGAAGAGGAGGTGGGACCGCTGATGATGGTGTGAGATGATCCGTTCAGGCCAGGAATAGTGGGGGGGGTCGAAAAACGTTCTCGAGGCTGCTGTTGCATTGGGAAAAAAGGTGATCCAACGGCTGCACTGCTGTCGTGGCTGAGAGGCCCAGGGGTAGTAACGTCCTCTCCCTCTGGCAATGACTCCAGACTGCCCAACAGACTGGCTTCGCGAGAGACTCGGTTCTCTATGACAGGATATGACCTTCCTGCCTCCACCTGATGGAAGGAAGGAGACCGTCGCGGTAAATCGAAAGGAGACTTGAAGGTGCTCTGCATGTTTGCCAGGTCGTCTTGTGGCGGGCTGGGAGAAGACCTTGCAGCACGGTATTCTGTGGGCGAAATGGATACTGACGAAAACGAGTTACGGCTGGGTTCGTTGGAACGGAAAGGATGCCGTCGAAAAGTCAAGTCGCCTTCGTCGTCACTGGTACGGAGGTTGCCTGGGAAGAAGGGCATCGAGGCAGGATTGAGCGCGGCGCTCCTTGCCATGATACTCACCAACGACACTGATACTCGAGCTGGCAGGAATCAAATCACAGACGAACCAGAAAGGGCGCCAATAGGGCCAATTTGGTGAGGATGGCGGTTTGTAAGCGGATGATGTCGAGACAATGGCGCATATGATGTGGCAAGAGTTCCGTTCTCGCCGCTGGCGTCGTGCTAGATTTTCCTAGGGTGATCCCATGCAGGAAGGATAGCTGCTCGACGTTGGGCACAGCGACAGGGATGCTTCTTGTGAAAGGTAAGACAGTGGAAGGTCTCAATTCGGCACGCTCGGGAGCTGTGTGGACCGTCATGTGGAAACTCCTAATATATTCAATTATTGTATGCTACCGTCTTCTACAAAATAGTCTTGGGCAGTCCTACTCCAGCCAGCATATTCACGTCGGGGGACGGGTCAGACAGAATAAGAGTTCCTTGTTGTTGGTAAGTTCTGTAAACGGACTCAGAAATACGACGGTACTAGACACAAGAAAATCTTACATAGGACGACGAGGATGGGCATTGCTTGCCTGCTTGGCATCCTTTTTCTTCAAGATATCTGGTCAAATGTTAGCAAAAATTCTTCCCTATAGAATTCACAACGCACTGGCAATGCATGCGTCTACTTCGGGCAGCAATTTTCTGGACACAGAAATCTGCAGCGCAACGATGAGAGAGGACCAAAGAAACGAAGTTCAATCTCACCTGCAGTTTCACGCCCTTGCATTTGGTGGACAGTGTGAGTGCCTTATGAACAGCAATATGGCTGTGGAATTCAACAGTGGCATAGTAGATGTTCGGAGTATGTTCGGGTGCAAGAGATGTCAGAGTTGGAGCTGGACATCCTTGGCTGCAACGAATCTCAACGCGACGAATCGGGCCACAATTATCAGAGAAGAATTTGTGAAGGTCGTCATCAGTGAGATCTGGATTGAGCTTGTAACTGTTTTCAGAGTACTGTCCACATAACGATAGTAAAGAATTCATACGTTCCCGACAAAGATGACAGGATGAACTTTGAGACCGCGATAAATCATATCGACCTGTCGCTTTTTCTCAATCTGGGCGCGTTCTGCTTTTGTGAGGGGTCGTGGTTTGGGCTTTTCAGCTGGATTAGCCTCTTGCGCCGCAGCTCCAGGCGTGTACATATAGCCCTTTTCTCAAAAAATTAGCTGGCGTCGACAAAGAAGCAATGCACTAACATCAATCAGTAAGTTCGCAGCTTTCTTTGCCCCTTCCTTGGATAGAAGAGACCAGTGAATGCGAACCATTTGAAGTAACGACGTGGACGCTGCACAAAATGAGAGGGGTTCGGGATGGTGAGAATCGAAGTGACACGGAAAGATTGCTTGAAAACGAGAGTCGAGACTTGAAGACAACCGAACATGCAAACTTCAAGATTGCCTCCCTTTTATACCAGCCTCTATGTAGCAGCCCTGGTTTTCGCAAACAATTGGTTTATGGCATACAAGCAAGACAAATTTCCCATTTAAGAATAGAAATAAAGTTTGTTACCATTGTCGACTAGATGCCACGCGGAAGAAGGACAATGTCGAACAAAGTCAAGGCTTTCAAAAGCAAAGTTAACCAGCGCGACAGTCACGTTGTCCAGTGAATAACGGCACGTGATTTTTGTGAGAGCGTGACTCCTTTCTTCATGGCCTCCCAACATGTCGTCGCCTCAACGTATCGCTCTATTCTTCGTGAACTGAGAAAATCAGTCAGCTCATTTTATCTGAATCTGGTTCCAGTATTAATGGGGTTGCAGGCGCCTTCCAAACGAAACGTCGTCAATCCATTGTCGTCCAATTTTCGGTCCATTTTAGAAGGATACCAGCAATCTGGGAACGAGCGCGTGTTGGAGGACGTTCAAAATGCTGTAGCGCTGATGCAGGCTTCAAGGCAACACCAGGTGCGTCTCTGTAGTGTCAAGGATTTCTCTATATTCATGGCCTTGCCAGTTCCTCTTGGACCGATACAATCCGTTGATAGACCTGACGGCGGAAGAGAGGATTCATGCTACCGCTCGGCGAGTAGGCCTCGACATGCCTGTGACCCACCAGCCCGAATAGATGTTGTTACGCCTCCTGGCTTTCCTCCGCTACTACTCCAACTTGACAAACAAGGCAAAACAAATAAAAAATCTTTTGACTCGGATGAGCGTCAAAATCGGTTACCGATACCTCAGAATGGCTGCTACATCCACCAAAGTGCTCAAGTGCGACTCTGCTTCGATCGTTTTTGATTCTGTATCAGAACAGCCTACAATAACCTCTCCAGATACATTAGCTTCTCTACAAATCGCCGCCCGCCATCTCCATGATCTTCAACCGGTCGCGTTCCCTACCGAGACTGTATACGGCCTCGGTGCTCTCGCCCTGAATTCAACAGCAGCATCCCGCATATTCACTACCAAAGGCCGTCCATCAGATAATCCTCTTATCGTACATGTATCTTCGTTCAAGATGCTCCGTTCTATCATTCCATCCAATTTCACGCTTCCAGCCACATATCAAATTCTCATGAGATATTTCTGGCCTGGTGCATTAACCCTTCTTTTCCCCAGTGATCCTAATGTTATCCCGCCCATAATCACAGCAAATCATCCCACAGTCGCAATCCGAATGCCTTCACATCCCGTCGCCAGAGCCTTGATAGCTGTTGTTGATGCTCCACTGGCGGCACCCAGCGCAAACAGCTCAGGGAAACCCAGTCCCACTCGCGCAGAACACGTCTTACGCGACCATGATGGCAGACTTGGTATCATTCTAGACGGAGGTCCTTGCGACGTAGGGGTGGAGAGCACAGTTGTGGATGGCCTACGATCCGATGGCAATATCCGCGTGCTCCGACCTGGAGGAGTTACCGTTGAAGACATGTCCCGAGTTCTACGGCAAGAACTGGATGGTGCGAAATGTATACCACAGGTGCTAGTACATCAACGCGACTTTGCAGACCAGGAGTTAGAACAAGCACCGACTACTCCGGGTATGAAATACAGGCATTACTCCCCATCGGTACCAGTGACGCTACTCTTCACACGTTCTCCCGCTCCAGGTGGAGAACAAAGCTACAACGCTTCGGAATATCTAGCGACTCTGTCGCTCAAGAGTGATTTTTCACGTCCTTTCAAGGTTGGACTATTGACGCCGACTGATTCCGTTCTCGGGACGTTCACGTTACCCAATGGAATAGAATGGCGTCGGTTTTTCCTAGGATCTGTTAGCAATCCTGCGGCGACTGCTCAAAAGCTGTTCGATGGTTTGCTGACATTAGAGGAGGAAAAGGTGGACCTCATACTCATAGAGGAAATAGAGGAACTCAAAGAGGGCTTAGCGGTGATGAATCGCGTCAGGAAAGCGGCCGGCGAATTCAAATACCTGACCTTTTAGAGGGACGATACGTTATCGCAAGTCGATTTTTCGCTGTTCTGGGGACTTCTACTGACGCACGTTTCGATCTTAAGGGAGAACGAACAAAGTAGATCTAGACCCAGGTAGATCTTTGTACTCGCTTTCAGAATTCACCGCTGTATCACGCTAGGGCCAATGGCCTGTACCAATCAATCCTCGTGTGCCTAATCGACGCTTTCCATACCGTGCGGCACGGCGAAGCAAAACGCGTGTTCGCGCTTTCTGCCGGCTTGCTTTGTCCTTCTCATGTGACTCCAAAGGCCGAATCTCTTTCAGTCAGTCGCATGTTCCGAGCCTTTGCTAAACTTTCGTTTTGGGTCAGTCCAACCCTATCTTCCCGAAGGGTCAATGACATCGGCACAAAATATAAAGGTCACCTGTTCCGTTAACATGAAAGACAAGGGTCTTTCGTGTTAACTTCATCCCACTCACAGAGTATAATCTGCTTCACCTTTCTTCCTTAGCCACAAGATGCAAAAGAGCAGTACGTGTTACGACCGTCTTTAAGCGGAAAAAAACTAATGTTCCTTTGTGTATCGATTAGATATGCCGAGTCTTTTCCACTCCACTTGGTCCTTCCAGGATCAACGTCCTCAAGGCTTTTGCTCCCCTCCCATTGAAGAACTCAGTGACCTTTCTTTATCGGGGATTCGTTTGGCACGATCTGCGCGTAACACCCACGCGTACGATCTTCGTGACGCGTCGGATGTTGCTCAGAGTATTGGTTCTCTTGATGTAGCCTCTATACCAAATTCCTGCACTTCGACGCCCTACGTTCATTCATGCGCCACTCTGCCTGCTTTAGACAATAATTCGATGACATCACCTCCCCTTACATTTCTCAACACGCATCTCCCGACACCCCGTATTCCCTCATCCGCCACTCTTGTTCCGCCACCTGAAGATGAATTTTCGATGACATTGACCCCGCCTCCCCAGGATACTAACAGCAGTCTTGGCTTTTATCACACGCATACACCGACACCGAGTGGCGTGCTTCCCACCTCAACATCGACCCCAGAGCAGGAAGCGGAGGCAGACATTGCGCCTGATCCTGCAACCGAGCCCAAAATCCCCCGCCCACCCAACGCTTTCATTCTCTTTCGTTCAGACATCCTCAAAAAATTACGCGAAAAAGACCCCAAAAATAAGACGGGAAAGCAGCGATTTCTTAGTCAGGTTGCTGGGGAGGCATGGAGGCGTATCACTCCCGAGGAGCGTCAGGCCTTCAATAATTTGGCAGAGGAGGCGCGAGCCGATCATCTTAAAAAGTATCCTAATTATAGGTTTTCACCGCAACGCAAGGGTTCCAAGAAGAAAGGCCGCCTCGAAAGCGATCGGGAGAATGGGACAGGCGATGCGGCGTCGATCAGTCATTTTGTGGAGAATGTCCTTGGTATTCAAGGGAAGGCTATCCAAGAGAAGCCTTTTCAGCCGCGTAGAAAACGTCGTCCTCGGCGCTCCAGGGCACCTACTAGCCAACTCGACACTGCGCCATCGCAATCCGCGACTGCCCCCACGTCGCCTGCCACCAGCTACAGCACATTTGAGCTGGGGCTAGTAAATCCTTTAGCTTTCAACCCGCATTCGCTGGATTTAGTGGGTGTAACTCAACAGCATATTTCACCTCTTGATTCCTGCGCCACCACAGCACCTTCGCTTCCTTCTATCATTCTGGCTCCTTCCGCCGACTACAATGCAACTGGATTAGGACTGACTCTAGTTCCCTTTTCCCCTTTGCCTCAAACGTCACTCGCCATCGAAATCGACAATGCGACATCGCTGCCCGTTACCGCCCCTGCCTCTCCCGTCAGTCATCACTCCGCTGATCTGGGACCTACACCAGCCCCCTTCATCCCTTGGTCGACCATGCCACATACATCGCCCGATTCGTTTGATTACCCCGCCGATCATCCGTTCCTTATCGCGCCTCGACGTCCTTCAAGTTCTCAGGGTTTCTTTCGTCATCTCGAACGCGGAGACATTATTTCTCGTTCAGCTTCCACCGTCCCTGCGGTCTTTCATCCCGCCACAGTTCATGATCATGTTATAGTCAGTTACTCATTTGCGACATTGATCCCTTCAATCCAGTTTCATGATACTGACTCCATTGAATGCAGGATCCATATCCATACACGTGGAGCAGGCCCCATAGCCTAGCAGGAGATGGTTTTACCCTCCCCAGTGTCGACGCGGCGTGGGATAAGGATGTGAATCTGCCCAGTGTTGCATGAGGATAATCATCAAATTGGACAAGAATAAGAATTAGATGATTATCATCTTATCTACGTTAACGTTCCTATCATCTTTGTTTGTCGATTTGAAATGAGAGAGGGTGTATGTAGTAAATAGGTTCAGCGTCATGAAGG
Source organism: Armillaria novae-zelandiae (assembly GCA_030435655.1). NCBI lineage: Eukaryota > Fungi > Basidiomycota > Agaricomycetes > Agaricales > Physalacriaceae > Armillaria > Armillaria novae-zelandiae. The sequence continues at coordinate 7,765 of JAUEPR010000337.1, read as the reverse complement.
TGTAATCAATATTGTTAGCTATAACTCAGAGGCTGGAATGTAAAGCCCGGAAAATATCAAAAGTGGTGATATTTCTGTTGCTCGTGCTGCGGAATGAGCCTACCGTGTCGTGTTTCTTTTGCTGATTGCATCAAACATGTATCTCAATGAGGACCGCGACGGAGGAAAAAACCACGAAAAATTCAACCTTTAAGGGTTGACGAAGATGTAGTGATGATCAGAACTCTCCAGTAAATATCATAACCGATGTATATGTCAATTATCATCTTGTAAAGTTTCATACAGCGTTCCTGTCAATGTCGATTAGATTAGCTTCGAGGACTAAGCATGCAATTTCCTACATCTACAGCTCCGTGACCTTCGTGAGCAGCCTTTCAACTTTGTCGTCGAGAATTTGAGCAGCGGCTTTGAGCGCAGTGTTATCCCCCAACGCCATTACGGAGGATGGTAGGTGATATATGATATCCGTCCCACTACCATCCGCCTTTTCCAGGATTAGAAGACGAGGGGGTATGTTAAGGGAAGCTCGAAGGTCATGCCTCATTATAGTTTCGGCGATGACCGGATTTCCAATGGTGTACACTGCCGCGGTTGGGACGTTTTCATCATAAGTCTTCATCCAAACGGAGTGATTGAATTGGAAGAAGAACCTAACTACGCTAAGCACTCAAAGGTGACCGCGACGTAATGCTTAGTACTCACAAGAAATCGTTGCCATTGGCCATTTTCTTCAAGCCTTCCTCAAATGCTTCTTTAGTGACGCCAGACCTGAGAAAGGGGATCAATCCAGCGGATTGTTCCCTGTGGACTTCCTCATCGAGACGGCGCAAAACATCAGAAACAGGTAGAGGAGTGGTAAATGTAACAAGCTTTGCGGTAAATGAAGTAATTGTTTTAGACATAGCAAAGCCAGTAAAATGATGGGTGCGATAGACGCTTCCATCCATGTCAGCCTCTGTATTTAAAGTGATCAGGATGTGGTTCTAACCGAGTAGTAATTAATCATTTTTAACCAGACTCGGTGAATGACTAATTGTCCCGATCCATGCGAGAGCGCCGGTGGCATCCTCACTCAGACCAGAGACGAAAAATCTCAGTGTGAGCTTGACATGCCAAAAAACAGATGATGAAATGATTGCCGGAAAAATGTCGTGACCTGTGTGACGTACTTTACTCTCCCCGAATTACCATGAAGCGTAGGTCCGACATAGTTTTTCAGGCTCCCCAAAAGCGACCAAGATCGTCGGATGACGATGAAGATACTGGCAGTGACGATAGCGATGCGGGATACGACCTTCGGCAAATGGGTCAGAGCTCCGATGAAGAAATACCTACTGGAGAACTGAACAGCATATCTCGCTTCGAAGAAAAAAATACCGCACAACCGAGTTCCGCTCTGGCTTCTGCGACTTCCAAATCTGCTTCTTTCTCAGACCTGGGAATATCTAGAACATTGCAGGCGGCTCTCACTTCCATGTCAATACGAGCGCCAACAGAAGTTCAAGCAGCATGTATACCTCCCCTTTTGTCAGGTTAGACCTTGGTCAAATTTCTACCGACATGCATACTCACAAGTCTCAGGTAGGGACTGTATCGGAAACGCAAAAACGGGTTCAGGAAAGACCATTACATTCGCCCTGCCCATACTCCAAAAGCTTGCCGTCGATCCCTACGGGATATTTGCACTAGTTCTGACACCCACCCGGTCAGTTCTCTGTGCTTACTCGGTGCTCACGTTCTCTTATTCATCGTAGCCTGTAGAGAGTTGGCCTTCCAAATTTCGGAACAATTTGCAGTGCTTGGGGCCGCGTTGAATATCTGCACGTCTGTCATTGTTGGAGGCATGGATATGATGGCTCAGAGTTTGGAACTTGGAAACCGCCCCCATGTTGTTATTGCAACACCAGGTCGTCTTGTTGATCATCTGAACAGCGGAAGTGGGGAATGGAATTTGTCCCGGGTGAAGTTTTTGGTAAGTTCAAAGTTTCCTGAAGCTTTCGAGGCTAATGGTATAGGATTCAGGTCTTAGATGAAGCGGACCGTCTTCTTACACCAACTTTCGCGCCAGAGCTGGCCCATCTTTTTGGTGTTCTCCCAAAATCACGGCAGACATGCTTATTCACCGCGACCATGACCAATTCTATCGAAAATTTGGCTGATGCCGAACCACAACCTGGAAAACAGAAGCCATTTGTACACAGAACGTCCGAGACGTAGGTGTTTTGTTTCCTTCTCTGCGCTGTTGTTCATATGTTCATAGGGTTGAAACGGTTGCGACACTAAAACAGCACTATATTCTCGTGCCATCACACGTCCGAGAATCTTATCTGTATCACTTACTATGCAATCCTCCGGAGTCGACACTACATATGCGACGTGCACCGCCTGAGCCAGTTAAAAAGTTCGGAAAGCCATCAAAGACAAAACGAGATAAAAAAAAGCCGACGGATGAAGAGACTATTCCAGAACAACCGCCACCAACAATTATATTTTGCAATCGTCCCCGAACAGCAGCCTATCTGACGCTTGTACTCAAGACACTATCAATACGAAGTACGGCTTTACATTCGCGGCTGACGCAGCGGGAACGACTTTCATCACTTTCGTTATTCCGGTCATCGGTGGTACCCGTTCTAGTGTCAACGGACGTGGGCAGTCGTGGTCTCGATATCGAAGATGTCGCGTTAGTAATAAATTGGGACATGCCCATGGAACCGGAGGAATACACGCACAGAGTTGGTAGAACGGCGCGCGCGGGTAAAGGAGGTGTCGCTATCAGTTTTGTAACGGAACGTGACGAGGACCGGGTATTGCGGATAGAGGGTCGAATCAGTGAGCCATTTGTGCCAGTGTACTTTTGCATGCATCTGACAGCTTCCGTAGAAATGCAATTAACCGAGATGAATGTCCCTGAGGCTCAAGTGCTAGAGAAACTAAATGCTGTATCTACGGCCAAACGTCTAGCAAACATGGTCAGTACTTCTCATATGTGTAAGATTATGAAGGTTTTACACTGCGCACAGGAGATGCATGACTCTGACTTTGGGAAACGCGAGAAAATACACAAAATAAAGCAAGGGGGTTCCCGGTCCGACTCAGGGATCATGGGTAGCAGGATATGATCGAGTGGAGCGAAGGTTACTGCCGCTGCGGTGACGCTGATAGCTGAGTGCTGATCAATCCAGTATGAGTGTTTTTTACAGTAACAGTCTCAGAACTGCGGTGTACGACGTCTCGATAGTCTTGATTTGATATAACTATTCTAAGGAATCCGTCCACCGCGTGATCGACACGCATATATCATCTGAGATTAGCTAATCAATACTTGACTGGGGCATCATCGTTGCCTGCTCCATCGTCCCCTTCCATACCCTTCCTTCCTACGTCCTTTCCACTTTTCATCCCAATTCTGACGGAGAGTCATTTCTTGAAATATTTGTTTATTTCGAGTGCGCTTCTAGACCTACCACTACGATTGGTCTTAGCACCATGGACACTAACAATTGGGACTCGGTTCTCTCCTTTGCGTCGGAGCCAGTAGCATTGAGCTCGCCTGGCTCCTCCAGTACGTATGGAGAGAAGAGACGCGTAGATCACCGCTCAGACGGGTCGCCGACGCAGGTCCCAACTCCCCCGGTAACGCCAATGTGGTTCAATGATTATTCCCTTTGGTCTCACAATGAACAGGAATCGATGAGCGGCTCTCCAACGGCCGAAGATACTCCAGAAGATAGCATCCTCGTTTCTGTCTCGACAACGTTCTATCCCGGTGCCCAGAACGATTCCCTACCACCAGATATGACGCTTTTGTCCTCGGACTCGGTATTTTTCTACATTCATACCCACGTATTACTTGGGGTATCAAACAATCGTTTCAAATCTTTGATTCCATTATCTGCAATGCCCGACGGGAAGGAGCAAAATGTGGTCGTGCATGCCCCCGAGACAGCTCCAGTCCTCAATGTCATCCTGCACACTGCGTATCGGATGTCCTGCATGCACTATTCACCCACATTCGAAACTTTGGTGGCTGCAGTCCATCAGCTCCCAGGTTATGGTATCGACGTCATATCTCATATATCACCGTCGACACCACTTTACTCCCATCTGCTGTCACATGCTCCTCTCTTCCCCATTGACCTATACGCATTGGCGGCGTGTTACAATTTGTATGACCTCGCCGTATCAACCTCGTCCCATTTGTGGGTATTCATTCTTTTTTCGTACAGATTCTAATTTTCCTCGCAGGCTTTCATATCATCTCCCAGGTCTCACGGACGAACTCGTGGATCAAATCGGTCCACGATACCTCAAGCGACTATTCTTCCTGCATATGGGGCGTGCCGACGCATTGAAACGGATATTACTCCCCCCTCCTCATCCCCATCCTCCGACCCCTTGGTGTGACTTTGAGGAACAGAAAAGGTTGGCTCGAGCGTGGGCGCTCGCCTCCGCGTATCTCGCATGGGAGGCGCGGCCTGGTATGCATATCTTACGTTACTCGTTCTTGTTTGACATACTCATATTCTATCTATTTTAGATCTCGCCACAAGTACCCTAGAGAACGCCCTGAGTCCTCTAGCGGAGCATCTATCATGCTCTGCTTGCAAGGAGGCACTCACCGTACGCGTCAAAGATCTCGTTGTTCAATGGAGTATAGTTAAACGGACGATCTAAGGCATCACACACACTCTATCATGCCTTATCTGCAACCGTCCTCTACTCTCCTCGCCACGATAACCAAAAAGATCACACCCACGGCTGCTCTTTAGATTTCGAAACTATACGTCCCGGTCTTCCACTCTCAAGTACCTGTATCATTATTCTGCTCTCTGTGGGTCATCATCATTAACGCAATTGACACCACATAAGTCTCATTTCCACGATACCACTCGAAACTGATTTGTATTACTTTCTGTTTACGCTATCGATTATCAGGGTTTTCTCTTTCCAGGGACTCCTTTCCTCTTCACCGTTTCAAACCAACCGCTGGTTGTACACTATTCTTTTCGCATATTTGTTTGTATCCAAATTCACTCGTCTAATGATACACGAATAGACCTGTATTACATTTTCAACCGTGACGTACTATTTCTCATCGATTCAAATTTCCATAGAACAAGCATTCAGACCGTAACCTGGGTATAAGCATTTACATTACATCTATCGGGCCTTGTCCTCTGCTAAAATGGCATCATTGAGTTCGTCTAATGGAGCCAACTCCTTTTTATCTACAAGATCAAACTGAAAGAATTAGTGGGAGTGTTGTGAATTGATGAGATCATGGCCTACTTCGTTGATAAATAGGAAAAAATGTCTGTAACTCGTGTTGAGGTGGGCTAACAAATAATGATGTTAATTCCAGTCAAAAGATACGAGTTTCCACGTACCTTCTATGCCAAGAGCGCATATATGATCAAAGTGATTGCTATATATATGCGCATACACGCGGAACAAGCGACGGACAATGGTCCGAACAGTGTCGCGGAAATTCTTGGGGAAAGGAACACCTGAAAGCAATGAGATTGGAATTAAATGTACTCATCTCCATACCAATCTTGTTAGGAAATATCGCCTCGTCTTCGAGCAGGTTCTGTGCCCAGTTCATCAGAGCATCGACATATTCAGGGGCTGTGAGCTTTGTTGGGCGTTTGTATTTGGTGCCATCTTCCCACAAATATTCGTATCTAGACACTATGAGTAAAAGTCAACTTGCAGGAAAGTAAATCAAAAGTACCTAGGTCCTGCAGACATTATGGGACACTGATCGCTTTCAGTACGACGATGGCAAGGGCGGTTGGTTACAGGTTCACCTCTTCGCGCGTGCAAAACTCTGTGATAGTGCCATACAGCATGTTCAGATGGTTAAAGAAATCGACGGCTGATGGGGCGATTAAGATGGATTCAAACGATATTGACCGCAAGACACGAACCGTGGACCGCTAACCATTCATTGGTGTCCTCGCCTTCGGGTAGCTGCACTGCGAGCCTGAGGTTTCCGGATCCCTAAGGCATATTCTAATGCTGAAGTGGATCCGAGAAAATAGTATACTGACTAGCGTAGCCTCGGCGTACTTTCTCAGCTGATATTGCTTAGTACCCTCAGGGACATCCTTCCGGGGCTTGAATGTACGAGTTTTCCCACTGGATGTGATATATCAGCGCTTAGAATACCGAGATTTCGAGTGTCGTACAGGCCAAAGAAAGAGGACATGGTGGTAGGACACTAATGAGAACAGGATGAGTGTTTGAGCACGTGGTCGAGTGGGCTTCTGATCCGAACATTCACGCCGCTTGAATTCGACCCTCACTTTGAAGACGCCGCTTACGGAGATACCCAGATCCCTTCCTGCAGTGGTTAGCAGGACAAGCATGCTCTGATCATAAGGCGAAGGAAAGCCGAGCTACGGCGTCGCTCAGGCCCTGGTGCATCCAATCACACAACACGCTACACAAGAAGTCAAGAAGCAACAGATACTTCTAGTCAACTGCTTGTTAAGGATTTTATCATGACGGAAGCGCTTGAACAGTTCGTTCGGAAAAAACATATATGCGTTATGAAATTGGTCTATGCCAACTACTCTGATGTCCTACCATCACCAGCACCCAGTAGACCGTGTCGCTGACGCTTTGGACGAAGCCCACGAAGGGTTGATGATTATTCCTCGTGAAACTTCAGCAGCAGAATCATCCGCATCGTCACTTGGAAAACGGCACCGTGATATTTCTGCTTATGATACTCCGCGAAAACGGATGCGAGGGTCCCCGCCCGATGACCCTGATAACCCATTTATTGACACGGCCGCGAGTCCAGATGAACCCATCATTATTGTGAGGTGCTATCTAGTGTATTGATGCAGTGCTGATTTCGTTTCTCACTCAGGCTCACAATCATCGATATCACGTCTGCTTCCAAACTCGCAACCTTGAATACGGTATACAGTATGAAATAGCGCGTCTTGTTTCTACGGGTGCCATCGAATACTCCGATATCTTAATCGACGTTCTTAATCAACTTAAAGGAAAGTCGAACTATGACGGTGTTCCTCTCGTCGCTCAGGCTCTTATGCAAGGTAACGATGTTAAGATTCATCAGTGTTATGGGCTCTTATATATTTTCAGTCACAAGCACGGTTATTGGTGGCACGGCGTTTAGCAAGGAAAAAGAGGCGAAGGTAATATTCTCCTAACTTTTCCTCGACTCAACTGAGACATTGTTCAGAACCCGTGGAAGGAACTGGACTTAGAGGAAGAAGCTTTGAAGAAAGACCCTAACGGCTGCCTTGGTTTCAACGAAGGTGATGAATCCTGGTATGGTGGGAAGGTAAACTTCAGAGGAAAGCTCAAGAAAACATCTGCAAAAGGATCCTCGCCTTCCTTCAAAATCGTCTTGGAAAAAGCAGAATTAGGACCTTCTAACCGCTTCGCTCGAAAATTCGGCTCCAAATCGTTTCTACGGGTCAAAGTCACAAAAGAATGTCTTTCTTACGAGAAGGACCTCGTTTCATTCTTCAAGCATCCATTCATCTTGAATGGTTTTGTTTTTCGGGCGTTCTATGAAAAGGACAAGAGTGTTTTTCTGTTCATGACTAACGAGGTTGTGGAGGGCTCCCAAATCTCTCCTCAGAGATTTCGACCTGGTAGAATATCACTAGTTGATTTCCTTGACTGGCATAATCCTATCATCAAAAATACTTCCCAAGTAAGTTTTTTCCTGGTTTATATCTCCCCGACAGCTAACCATCCGCTAGACAATGACCAAGTG
>JAUEPR010000336.1:0-22932 GCA_030435655.1 Armillaria novae-zelandiae | reverse complement strand
TTCTATAAATCTTCACCATCACCGTTGTCAATAGCTATTATTAGGACTACCATTTAGTATATAAGTAGCACTCTCAGCTGTAATACTCAGCTTCGAGCTAAAGTTTACAATCTTACTCTTCTCTCGATTCTCTCGCAAATACTAGTCATTGAGCCGGGTACTCAGTATCACAACCATGACATAAACTGAGACTCTCCTTGACTCGGGTGAAAACCCGGCATAGTCAGGCAGTTTACTCTAGTTTGGTTTACCTGAGGTCAGCCCTAACAATTAGCTCGAAGCTTCCCTACATTCCCCTGAGTGCTAGCCACCAGCAGAACCCATGAACATCACTCCCGACATCTCGACCCCTTGAACTTAAGTCTTGATCATCGCGCTGGTAACAGCCGCCCTACTTCTTGCAACAGTCATCATCATACTCGTATTCTTTGGGGCCCAAATCAGAGCGTGGTGTTCTAACGCCTGCTCGTGAAGGAGGCCAACCAATCCACTACCCCCGCCCAACCACTTTACCATTATAACCCGCCCTTCAATGTACCCCCAGGACCCCTCCCGCCCCCGTCGACCTACCCGAGGCAGAGATTGCAGGGGATGTTAGGATTAACGACCTCCCGGCCAACTTCGACCCCAGGCGACTTCCCGGACGACCCAACCAATCCACTGAGTCCGGAAGCCCCATCCCTGGACCTTCTGGAACTTGGCACTCCATTCATACCCGAACTAGAACTCCCTCCCTCGCCGGAGAGGAGGATATCACCAACTACTGCGTCAACCCAATCGAACCAAACGAGGAGGCCCGCTCTCAGGGAGAGCAGGACTCTACCAGAGACCGAGGGAAGGAGTCTACGGGTTACGAACCCTAGTCCAGGAGAACGACTCTCCACAGCACAGCAACAATCTCCACTGGCTCCACAGAGGCCAGCGTTCTTCCCCCCAGCAGTAAACCGCGAGGCCGGTCTTCACTCCCGCGTAGGAGATGGCAAGAATTCCAGACCACAACCTCTTCCCGGATACCACTCAGTGGAGAGTCGAGGTGGAGGACGAAGCGGGATCCTCTGGACAGCAGATAATGGAGATCTGAGAGATATTGAGCGAGCTCGGGAGCTCCGAGACAGGAGATTACTGGTCAGCTGGATCGGGAGACCCCGTCCAGAGCAGCAACCCGGAGAGAGTGACAACCGCTATAATCGGAGACTACGAGACCTCAGCAGGCACAAGAACCCACTCCACTACTGCGTGGAGGCCCAGCTCGGCGCGCTCGAGCTTGGAGAGAACCCGTTCACCCTTATGGGGGAGGACAGAATCTGGCTGGACCTCTCCAAAGAACAGAGATTATTACTCGGCAGACGAAGCATCGCCTGGAACCTCAGAAGAAGGGGACTACCTCCAATGAGGAGGAATGACTATGGAACCGTTGATCAGTATAGGAGCCTCATCGCTCGCTGACTATCCCCAGGAGAGAGGCGCTGGGAGAGGGTATATGGCCCCCGACCAGGGCGTATACTACCCTGAGGAACCCTACGAGAGGAGAACAGTCAATGAGCACAGTAGGCTTCTCACCTACTGGGACAGATTGAGGGGAGTTGGATCGACTCCCATGACAACCTCAACTATGACGAGTGGGCCCAAGAGGGGACCATTGATCAAAGCCGACCAAGGACAGGGGTTCACTTCGAACAACCCCTTCTACCCGACTCCACTGCCTGATTCCCCCCTCCGCGGAACCAGGATCCAGGGATTACTATCCCTGGCCCACCAAAGGACACCTCTTCGCTGGAGCAGATCAAGGAAGCAGTAAAGACAAATGGAAATGAAGGGCTCGACCCAATAAAAGAACAAGAAGCCCAGACAAGTAGGAACCTGGCAAGGGAACAACAAGAGCAGATGAAGAAGGAGCACGACCAACTCATGGAAAGAATGGTCGAGGCTGCCAGATACTGGGATCTCAAACCAGTAGACGAAGGAAAAGGAAAAGGCAGAGCCGACCCGCCAATCGGACCCTCCTCATGAAACCAGCACCACCACCAGTACCCCTCGAAAGGGGGGAGGCCAGGTTACCCGGTAGGACCTCCTTCGGTCAGACACCGACAAGATCTCTACTCGGTACCCCGACGCCCCCCTAAGTACCCACCACCGGAACCCCCTGACTGGCCCAACCGGCTACGCCAGCAACAGTGACCCATTCCCCTCCGTAAAACCAGTCCTGCTATGCCCCCCCTCCCTTTGCCGGAGGACATGACAACATAGTCCAATTCTTTGGGGACTGTGTGGCGTATTTCGAGGTACACGACTCCTATTTCAATCCCACCCTAAAGGTCCCATTCGCCGCCTCCTACTTTGAAGGGGGGGCAGCCAAATGGTGGACAAACAAACAAATGGAATACTATAGCGAGTGACATGAAAGATTCCGCTACCCGACTTGGCCGCACTTCATGCGCATCGTCCAGGATCAATTCATGGATGCCACGGCAAAAGAACAGCACGAAAAGAAGATGATGGATCTTCGAATGGGGAATGGATCGGCAGTAGTATACTTCCAGAAGTTGGAAGCAGAAGCACAGCTAGCCGACAGAATCCAAGACAACGGAGATAGAGGAGCAATGGTCAGGGCACTCCGACAAGGGGTACCTGAAGACTATATCTGATTCACCACCGATATAGGAATGAACATCCCCCATGACTATAGAGAATGGAAGGCCCATGTCATCACGATGCACGAACAACGGTCCAAGTCCCAGGCCTACAACCGGACCAATTATGGAGGACAACACCCCGACCATCAGCCAAACAACAATGCCAGCAGCGGGCAAAAAGCTGCTGGCGCGACAAGTGGATCAGGGGATAAGAAGACCGCCACCGGAACCACGTATGGGGGAACGGGGAAACCCATGGACATAGATCGGATGCAGGCCGAAGGAAGATGTTTCAATTGCAACCCAGAAGGGACTGCAAGGAACCGAGGAAGGAAAGGAAGAAGTGGAACTCGCAGGAGCTGCGAGCATTACTCGCCACTGCTGAGAAAGAGGAGAAACAAGTCGAGGAGAAGATGCCCTTGACTACAAAGATCGAGGAAGTAAAAGACAGGGCCGACAAGTGAGTGATTCCACTTGCTCAGCCGGACTTATTAGAACCAAGGGTGTGTGCTCGTCTCCGACTGGTCAGGCTTATTGTACTTCTGTAGTTACCACGTGTTTACCTACGCATTCAAATATACCCACTTCGACACCTTCCAGAACAACCACACCAAAAGAATCGCACAACCGCTATGCCCTGCTTGCGGAGCTAGAAAAAGATATAAAAACACCTTCTGAACGCTCCACTTCTCCACCCCCCTGGACCGACCCCCTCCCCCTAGGCTCCTCTGACCATTTGAGAGCACCAACGATCCCCGGCGTGTCCACTCAAGGTGCAGGAACGCATCCAGCTGCATCAAGACCTGAACAACGTTCAATCACCGGACGCAAAGGGAACAACCCTTAGGGAAGCCGTCTTGTCAGAGGAGGGATCCGACAAAGGAACGGATGACAATGAACACCAGGAAGAAGAGCGGCGAAGACTCAAGACAGCAAGACCTGACAACCGGGATCATAGGGAAGGGCCCCCCCAAGACCATCACCCGGCGTCAGAAATCGCAAACGCCCGCGAGAAGGGCCAAACGGGGGCCTGCACGCCCCAACAGCCGTGCACTACCTTCGTCGAAGTACCCGATGAGGACGATGACACGGCCTATCAAATGTGGAAGGAGAAGCAGCGACAGGAAGAAGAGAGAGCGAGACAAGAACCCCCTATCACCCCCGCTAAAGATCAGGTACGCATCCCTCCCCCAGGGCACACCTGGTTCAGACCCTTGAGGTCGACTGGACCCTCCGGGCGATTCGGGAAGCGCGTACTGAGTCCGAGGCCCGAGCTGCCCTTTCACTCTGGGTTCATCGGGACTGGGTCGGCGAGATCATAGCCGACCTAATTGATGAGCTCAAGGTAGGAGGGGAGGTCACGAGAGAACGACTCTATGAATTACAAAGACCTATCCAATATATCCACCAAACAGAGGGAGCATCGTCATGAGCCTTAATTCTTCCGGTAATCATTGAGACCCTTGCCGACAGACGAACTCTAGAAACCAACGGGCTCGTCGACAGCGGCTGCACCGGGAGCTCCATCAATCGAGCTTACGTAGAAAAGCACCAACTACCAACTTCGAAGTTGGCAGTACCCGTCCCAGTCTACAACGCAGATGGTTCCCAGAACAAGGCGGGGGACGTCACTGAATTTGTTGAATTAAGGATGACAATCAGTGGCCATAGTGAGCGAATTGACCTTGCCGTCACGGACCTAGGAAAAAATGACCTTTTCCTCGGCCACGACTGGCTCAAACGACACAATCCAGTAGTTAACTGGAAGTCGGGAAAAATCACATTCGCCCGCTGTCAATGCCACAAAAACCCCTTCCCCTTACCTGATGCCGACCCTGAAGACAGATGGGACGAGGAATTAGAGGAAGGAGAGACCATCCTTGCAGTCGACTTCGAACAAGCCCTGAAATTCGGGCTTTACATCACGCCAACGAGTTTGCCGCACAAGCAAATGCTGGAAAAGAAAAGAAGTCATTCAAAGAGATGATACCCCCAGCATACCGAGAATTCAAGGACCTCTTCTCCAAGGAGAACTTCAATGAGCTCCCCGAATGAAAGCCATGGGACCATGCGATAGAACTAACCCCCAATGCGCAGTCAACCTTAGACTGTAAGGTCTATCCCCTTAATCGCCACGAACAGGAGGAGCTCGACAAGTTCCTAAACGAGAACCTCGCCTCGGGACGCATCCGGCAGTCGAAGTCACCCTTCGCTTCCCCCTTCTTCTTCGTCAAAAAGAAGGACGGCTCCTTATGACCCATCCAGGACTACCAAAAACTCAATGAAATGACGATAAAGAACAGATATCCACTCCCTCTAATCTCGGAACTGATGGATAAACTCAAGGGCGCCAAATACTTCACCAAGCTAGATGTTCGGTGGGGATATAATAATGTACGAATCAAACAAGGAGACGAACAGAAGGCAGCTTTCAGAACGAACTGGGGACTCTTTGAACCGACTGTGATGTTCTTCGGACTCATGAACTCGCCGGCCACCTGTCAATGGATGATGAACAACATTTTCAAAAACTTAATCGCCGAAGGAAAAGTCACCATTTACCTCGACAACATCCTCATCTTCACGAAGGATCGCCAAGAACATAGAGCAATCGTCAAAAGAGTGCTTCAGAAGCTAAGGGAGCATAAACTGTTCCTAAAAGCCGAGAAGTGTGAATTTGAAACACTAGAAACGGAGTACCTCGGGGTGATAATCAGCGAAGGGGCAATCAAGATGGACCCAATAAAGGTCAAGGGCATCACCGAATGGCCGACGCCAACGAAAAAGAAGGAATTACAATCCTTCCTTGGCTTCACCAACTTCTATCGACGTTTCATAAAGAATTACTCAAAAATTGTACGCCCGATGACTCAACTCACTGGGAATGCACCCTGGACATGGGGCACCGCCCAGAATCAGGCGTTTCAGCAGTTGAAGAAACAGATGGCCGAAGACGTAGTCTTGGCAATGCCGACAGAAACGGGGAAGTTCAGGGTGGAAGCTGACTCAAGCGAAGGAGCAGTAGGCGCTGTCCTCAGCCAACAGCAAGACAGGAAATGGAGACCAGTCGCCTTCCTATCGAAGGCCCTTACAGCCATGGAGAGGAATTACGAAATTTATGACAAGGAACTACTGGCCATCATGCTCACCCTTATGGAGTGGCGTCATTATCTTATGGGAGCCGCCGACACATTTGAAATCTGGACAGATCACCAGAACCTACAATACTTCAGGAAGCCCCAGAAACTTAACCGCCGACAAGCCCGATGGGTAACGGAGCTCGCAGAGTACCATTTCACCCTCTTCCACAAAGCCGGCACCACCAATAGGAAGGCTGACTTATTGAGTCGGCGAGATGACCACAGCCAAGGCAAACAAGACAACGAAGACATAATCGTCCTAAAACCCGAGCACTTCCAGGCAATGATCATGCCCACCAATGAAGAGACCCACACCAAGGTCAAGGATGCCACTAGGGACCACGGGAAGTGGGACCAGGGCATCGCAGGGTCCCTCAATCACGAAAGAGGAATAACCGAAACAAACGGACTCCTCTACTACGATGGACAGATCTATGTCCCAAAGGACCACGCGCTTCACGGAGAAATTATATCCCGCTCCCATGATCACATCACTGCTGGTCACCCAGGAATCACCAAAACAAAGGAGCTCATCCAACGAGAGTTCTGGTGGCCAAAGCTGCATAAAGACATTGAAGCATACATCAAAGCATGCGAGACCTGCCAGCGAACCAAGACGAGCACCCAGGCAAAAGCAGCCCCCCTCCATCCCAATGAAATTCTGTCCGAACCCTGGACTCATATTTCAGTGGATATGATAACCGGCCTCCCCGAGTCAAATGGGTTTGACGCAATCCTGATGATCATCAACCGTTTCTCAAAAGAAATGGTCCCAATAGCCTGCAATGTGGAACTAACTTCAGAAGGGTACGCAAAGATACTACGAGACCACGTTTACGCTCGATACGGAATGCCCAGCGTAGTAATCTCCGACCGAGGTCCCCAATTCGTCTCTAACTTCATGAAAGACCTCTACAAATTACTCGATATAACCCCGAACGCATCCACAGTGTTCCACCCACAAACCGATGGACAAACTGAGAGGGCCAACCAAGAGATCAAAAAATACCTCCATATATTCGTCAATCACCTACAAAACGATTGGAGCGAATGGTTAGCAATCGGCGCCTTCGTCCATAATAACCGTGTCCATTCGGCCACGGGCAAAAGCCCGTTCATGGTCAACTACGGCCGGAACCCTAGGATCGTCCCTGACTCTCATCGAGCCAACCCCTTTACCAATCCCACCGCCCAGTCCTTCTCTGACAAGATGAAAAACATCCATACCGAGGCAAAGGCCTCACTCGAAGAGGCGGCAGACAAAATGAAAACACAGTACGACAAGAGAAAGCGACCCGCAATCAATTACAAGGTCGGAGATCGAGTATGGCTCGACAGTTCCCATCTGAACCTTCCCCGTCCCAAAAAGAAGCTCGACGACAAGTGAGTAGGCCCCTTCCTTATTCTTAACAAATACGGTGCCTCCGCCTATAAATTGAAACTCCCACCTCATTGGAAAATCCATCCCACCTTCAACGAGAAACTCCTCTCCCCGTACACCCCACCCGCATTCCCCAATCAGGAACAACCGCCACCACCTCCACCCGACTTAATTGAAGATGAGGAGGAGTACGAAGTCGAAGAAATCCTGGACCATCGCACCAGGAAGGTCAGAGGGAAGAAAGGGGAACTCCCAGTAGTCGTCACCGACTACTACGTCAAATGGAAAGGCTGGACCCGAGAGCACAACAGCTGGGTACGAGAAAAAGACATGGAACATGCCAGGAAGGCAATCAAGGACTATGAAAAGAAGGCCAAACGCGCAGGCCGACTCACTGTAGCCTACGTGTCCTCGATTCAAACAGCGACACTCCAAATCGAAGTCAGAAAATTCCCCAGAATGATCTTGGACCATAAATACAACGACAATGGGGTTGTCAGTTATAAAACCCAAGCTGGCGATGGAAGTCAACAATGGATCATAGATCCCGCCTCTCCTCTCCCCGAAGAATCCACTAGTGAACAGCGACAATGGGACAAACTCATCGAAACATACTGGGAAAACGTACACAGCATATGCGCAGACATACCAGATGAGGAACCCTAGTGGCAGTCGGGACGACTGCCTTAACGAGAGGGTAATGTTACGATTCATTTACTTTTTACCTTTCAGAACCTTCACATTGGCACTATATGCATCACATGGGCAACGGTTGCATCAACTTCTATAAATCTTCACCATCACCGTTGTCAATAGCTATTATTAGGACTACCATTTAGTATATAAGTAGCACGCTCTCAGCTGTAATACTCAGCTTCGAGCTAAAGTTTATACAACCTAATTCTTCTCTCGATTCACTCGCAATGATCTGACTGTTGCACTAGTCTCTGATCACAACCAGACAATACTGAGACTCTGCTGGACTCGGGTGCAACCCGGCATAGCCTAGCAGTTTACTCTAGTTTGGTTTACTCAGGGCTAGTCCTAACAATTAGCTCGAAGCTTCCCTATATTCCTTTGAAGTGCTAGCCACCATTGGAACCCATGAGCATCACCCCAGACATCACGACACTCGACCAAAACATCCTAATCGTCGCACTAGTATCATCTAGCGTCATCTTTGGAGTCTCTATTGTCGTCCTAGTCTACTTCGGCAACAACCTGTGGGCCTGGTGCATTCGCACTTGGCCAGCGCCTCAGCCGGTCCAACAACCCATTCCCTTACAACCCATCCCCTTTCACCCTAATCAAATCCATAATGTTCCCCTCAGACCCCTCCCCCCCCCATGGGTCCAGCCGACGACAGAGATTACAGGGCTTCCTGAGACTGCCAACCTCCCGACGGAGGACAATTCCAGGGGCCCTGACAGAAGAACCACTGAGCCTGAGCCCGAGAACCCCATTGCTGGACCTTCCAGGGCTCGGAACCCCCTTCGCCCAAGAAATAGAACTCCCAGAATCGAGGAGGACCTCACCAGCCAGGACCCATCCAACTCTAGCCGAGAGACCGTCCTCAGACAGAGCCCCCTCCACACAAACATCAACACAGAACCCCCGCCGTGGAGTCTACGGGTTACGAACCCCGATCCTCGAGGAAGATTCCCCTCCGAGCCTCCATCTGAATCTTCCTCCTCAGACACGGAGGCCATCTCTATTCACGAGACCCCGAGAGTGGGCCCCTCCCAACCCGTACCAAGTCCGACTCCAGGAGAGTACGTGGAGGTGGAGGGAAGATTCGTCATTTGGCCAGTCCTTCGCGACACCCCGGGCG
Organism: Armillaria novae-zelandiae; assembly: GCA_030435655.1. Classification (NCBI taxonomy): domain Eukaryota; kingdom Fungi; phylum Basidiomycota; class Agaricomycetes; order Agaricales; family Physalacriaceae; genus Armillaria; species Armillaria novae-zelandiae. Next base: position 13,947 of record JAUEPR010000336.1, on the reverse strand, counting down.
ACGAGCAGTGGGCCCGCGAGCTCAGGAACAAGCGTCTATCAGTTGCTTGAGTCGGAAGGCCCCAGCCGTCAAGGCAGCCCTGGGAGACCAGACGACAGTACAACACGAGGCAACGAGCCCTCAGCAAGCACAAGGACCCCCTTCCCTGAAGAATGGAGGAGATCCTCGCAAGGAGTGAGCTCAACGAGAGCCCCTTCTATCCAAACGGACCAGACAGGGTCTGGCCGGACCTCACCAACCACCAGCGACGCCTCCTCGGAGAACATCGAGCAGAGGCATGGAACCTCAGATGAAGAGATTACCTCTGATGAGGAGGAGAGGACCCGGGCACGGTGGAACTCTACAGAGGAACTCGAGGCTATGAACTCACCCCATCTCAGCGAGAGAGGGAACGAGTATATGGACCTCGACCCGGGAGAAGAGTACGGGAGGGAACCCTACGAGAGAGAACCGAGGGAGAACTCGAGGAACTCTTCGAGGAGTTGGGAGCCCTACAAGAGACCTGGGAAAGGATTAACCGCGATCTTACCTATGATGAGTGGATCGGAGAGGAGCAGATACGACGGGATGAACCCGTCCCAAGGTTTTACATCCAAGAATCCGCCATGGGGGCCGAGGCCTCTACCTGATTCCCCTCCCCCCCGCACCAGAAGACAGGAATATTATCTCTGGCCGACCAAAAGCCGACTAGTCGCCGGGTCGGGAGAAGCCAGTGGATCAAAGAAGGAATACACCGAAGAAGGAAAACTCCTCTCCCCAGAGGAAGTACAAATCCGAAGAGAAGCAGTCACGCGAGAGAGAGAAGCGACATGGAAGAGCAAATCCGGAAGGAGCAAGAAAAAATCCGACAGCTAGTCGAATACTGGGACCTCGACCCAGTAGAAGGGAAAGGAAAGGAGCCGGCTGAACCGGCCCCCCCAGTCCCCCCTAGACCCCACAGAGGAAGAAGACACCCAGTCCCCCCTCCCCCGGGACCTCCCTCGATAGGGAACAACCGAGACCGATTCTCAGTCCCAAGGCGACCTCCAAAATATCCAAGACCACCTGACAACGGATGGCCAACGGGCCCTGCTGATAACAACGACCTGTTCCCCTCCGTCAAACCCACTCTACTTCGCACCCCTCTCCCGTTTGAAGGGAAGCATGATGACATAATTTGATTCTTCGGAGACTGCGTCGCATACTTTGAAGTACACGACTCTTACTTCCTCCCCACCTTGAAAGTCCCGTTCGCCGCCTCCTATTTCGAAGGAGCTGCAGCCAGGTGGTGGACAACCAAACGGATGGAGTATTACAGCGAGCAACTAGAAAGGTTCCGCTACCCGAACTGGCGGGACTTCATGCACATTGTCCAGGAACAGTTCATGGACACCACAGCAAAGGAGCAACACGAAAAGAAGATGATGGACCTCCGGATGGGGAACGGATCGGCCATAGTATACTTCCAGAAATTGGAAGGGGAAGCCCAATTAGCGGATAGGATCCATGACACCGGAGAAAGGGGAGCAATGGTCAGGGCACTCCGACAAGGGGTACCCAAAGACTACATCAGGTTCATCACGGACATGGGCATGAACATCCCGAGACAATACGTGGAATGGAAGGCCTGCATAATCACCATGCACGAACAACGATCCGTCGCCCAAGCCTACAACTGAACCAACTACGGAGGACGACGTCCCGACAATCGCCCAAACAACAACGCCAGCAGCGGGCAAAAAGCTGCTGGCGCGACAAGTGGGTCCGGGGATAAGAAGACCGCCACCGGGACAATGTATGGAGGAACAGGGAAACCCATGGACATAGATCAGATGCGAGCTGAAGGAAGATGTTTCAATTGCAACCAGAAAGGACACCTATCAAGGGACTGCAAGGAACCGAGGAAGGAAAGAAAGAAGTGGAACTCGCAGGAGCTGCGAGCATTACTCGCCACTGCTGAGAAAGAGGAGAAACAAGTCGAGGAGAAGATGCCCTCGACTACAAAGATAGAGGAAGTAAAAGACGGGGCCGACAAGTGAGCGATTCCACTTGCTCGGCCGGACTTATTAAAACCCAGGGTGTGTGCTCGTCTCCGACTGGTCGGACTTATTGTACTCCTGTAGTTACCACGTGTTTACCTATGCATTCGAATATACCCGCTTCGATACCTTCCAGAACAACCACACCAAAAGAATCGCACAACCGTTACGCTCCGCTAGCAGAGCTAGAAAAAGATATAAAAACACCTTCTGAACGCTCCACTTCCCCACCCCCCTGGACCGACCTCCTCCCCCTAGGCTCCTCTGACCATTCGAGAGCACCAAAGATCCCTGGCGTGTCCGCTCAAGGTGCAGGAACGCATCCAGCTGCGACGAGACTGAACAACGTTCAATCACCGGACGCAAAGGGAACAACCCTTAGGGAAGCCGTCTTGTCAGAGGAGGGATCCGACAAAGGAACGGACGACAATGAACACCAGGAAGAAGAGCGGCGAAGACTCAAGACAGCAAGACCTGACAACCGGGATCGTAGGGAAGGGCCCCCCCAAGATCGTCACCCGGCGTCAGAAATCGCAAGCGCCCGCAAGAAGGGCCGAACGGGGGCCTGCACGCCCCAACAGCCACGCACCACCCTCGAAGAAGTACCCGACGAAGATGACGACACGGCCTATCGGATGTGGAAAGAGAAGCAACGGCAGGAAGAAGAGAGGGAGAGACGAGAACCCCCTATTACCCCCGCTAAAGATCAGGTACGCATCCCTCCCCCGGGGCACACCTGGTTCAGACCCTTTGAGGTCGACTGGACCCTCCGGGCGATTCGGGAAGCGCGTACTGAGTCCGAGGCCCGAGCTGCCCTTTCACTCTGGGTTCATCGAGACCGGGTCGGCAAGATCATAGCCGACCTAATCGACGAGCTCAAGGTAGGAGGGGAGGTCACGAGAGAACGACTCTATGAATTATGAAAACCCATTCGATATATCCGCTGAACAGAGGGAGCGTTGTTACGAGCCTTAGTCCTTCCGGTAAACATTGAGACCCTTGCCGACAGATGAACCCTGAAAACCAATGGGCTCGTCGATAGCGGCTGCACTGGAAGCTCCATCAACCGAGCTTATGTAGAAAAGCACCAACTACCAACCTCGAAACTACCAGTACCCGTCCCAGTCTACAATGCAGACGGCTCCCAAAATAAGGCAGGGGACGTCACTGAGTTTGTAGAACTAAGGATGACAATTGGCGACCATAGTGAGCGGATTGACCTCGCCGTCACGGACCTAGGGAAGAGTGACCTCTTCCTCGGTCACGACTGGCTCAAACGACATAATCCAGTAGTTAACTGGAAGACGGGAAGAATCACATTTGCCCGCTGTCAATGCCACAAAAACCCCTTCCCTTTACCTGACGCCGATCCAGAAGATAGATGGGACGAAGAGTTAGAAGAAGGGGAAACCATCCTGGCGGTCGACATGCAACAAGCCCTAGAAATCAGGGCGGTACACCATGTGAACGACCTAGCCGCCCAGGCGAATGCCGGGAAGGCAAAAAGGACGTTTGAGGAGATGATACCACCAGTCTACCGAGAATTCCAAGACCTCTTCTCGAAAGAGAACTTTGATGAGCTCCCAGAACGAAAGCCCTGGGACCACACAATCGAGCTAACCCCCAATGCGCAGTCGACTCTAGACTGTAAAGTCTATCCCCTCAACCGTCATGAACAAGAAGAACTCGACAAGTTCCTAGACGAGAACTTGGCCACGGGACGAATCCGTACCTCCAAATCGCCCTTTGCCTCGCCATTCTTCTTCGTCAAAAAGAAGGACGGCTCGTTATGCCCAGTACAAGACTACAGAAAACTCAACGAGATGACCATCAAAAACAGATATCCACTCCCGCTCATCTCAGAATTGATGGACAAGCTTAAAGGAGCAAAGTACTTCACTAAACTGGACGTCAGATGGGGATATAATAACGTACAGATCAAACAGGGAGACGAACAGAAGGCTGCGTTCAGAACCAACCGAGGTCTCTTTGAACCAACAGTAATGTTCTTCGGCCTCACGAACTCGCCGGCCACCTTCCAGTGGATGATGAACAATATCTTCAAAGACCTAATTGCGGAAGGAAAGGTCACCATCTATCTCGATGACATCCTTATCTTCACCAAGGACCTCCAAGAGCACCGAGCAATCGTAAGGCGGGTGCTCAGAAGGCTGAGAGAGCACAAACTATTCCTAAAAGCAGAGAAATGCGAGTTTGAAACACTGGAAACCGAGTATCTCGGGGTAATCATCAGCGAAGGAGCAATCAAAATGGACCCAGTGAAAGTCAAAGGAATCACCGAATGGCCCACACCAACAAAGAAAAAGGAGCTACAGTCATTCCTAGGCTTCACCAACTTTTACCGACGCTTTATCAAAAATTATTCGAAGGTTGTCTGTCCGATGACTCAACTTACGGGGAACGCACCCTGGACCTGGGGAGCCGCCCAGAATCAGGCATTTCAACAGTTGAAGAAACAGATGGCGGAGGACGTAATCCTGGCAATGCCAACAGAAACAGGAAGGTTCAGAGTGGAGGCTGATTCAAGCGAAGGGGCAATCGGTGCTGTCCTCAGCCAACAACAAGATGGGAAGTGGAGGCCAGTTGCGTTCCTATCAAAAGCCCTTACCGTCACGGAAAGGAACTACGAAATCTATGACAAGGAACTCCTAGCTATTATGCTCTCCCTGTCAGAATGGCGCCACTATCTCATGGGAGCCGCTGATACATTCGAAATCTGGATGGATCACCAGAACCTACAATACTTCAGGAAGCCCCAAAAGCTCAACTGCCGACAAGCTCGATGGGTAACAGAACTCGCAGAATATCATTTCACCCTCTTCCACAAGGCTGGCACCGCCAATAGGAAAGCCGACCTGCTGAGTCGACGAGATGACCACAGCCAAGGCAAACAGGACAATGAGGACATAATTGTCCTAAAACCTGAACACTTCCGGGCAATGATCATGCCCACCGATGAAAAAACCCATGCTAAAATCAAGGATGCCACCAGAGATCACGGGAAATGGGATCAGGGCATCGCAGGATCCCTCAATCATGAAAGAGGAATAACAGAGGCAAATGGACTCCTCTACTATGACGGACGAATATATGTCCCAAGAGACCACCCGCTTCGCGGGGAGATCATATCCTGCTCCCACGATCATATTACTGCAGGCCACCCAGGGATCGCCAAAACCAAGGAACTCGTCCAACGAGAATTCTGGTGGCCGAAACTCCATAAAGACATCGAGGCTTATGTCAAAGCATGCGAAACGTGCCAACGAACCAAGACAAGCACACAAGCAAAAGCAGCCCCCCTTCATCCCAACGAAATCCCTTCCGAACCCTGGACTCATATCTCGGTGGACATGATAACCGGTCTACCCGAGTCGAACGGGTTTGACGCTATCCTGATGATCATCGACCGTTTCTCAAAAGAGATGGTCCCAGTAGCCTGTAACGTGGAACTGACCTCGGAAGGATACGCAAAAATACTGCGAGATCACATATACACCCGCTACGGAATGCCCAGCGTAGTAATCTCTGATTGAGGTCCCCAATTCGTCTCAAACTTCATGAAAGACCTCTATAAACTACTTGACATAACCCCAAATGCATCCACAGCGTTCCACCCTCAGACCAACAGACAAACAGAAAGGGCCAACCAAGAAATCGAAAAATACCTCCGAATATTCGTCAATCACCTACAAAACGACTGGAGCGAATGGTTAGCAATCGGCGCCTTTGTCCACAATAATTGTATCCACTCCGCCACCGGTAAAAGCCCGTTCATGGTCAATTACGGCCGGAACCCTAGGATCGTCCCAGACTCTCACCGAGCCAACCCGTTTACCAATCCCACCACCCAATCCTTCTCCGACAAGATGAAAAACATCCATGCCGAGGCAAAGGCCTCACTTGAAGAGGCAGCGGACAAAATGAAGACACAGTACGACAAGAGAAAGCGACCTGCAATCAACTACAAAGCCGGGGATTGGGTATGGCTCGATAGTTCCCATCTGAGTCTCCCCCATCCCAAAAAGAAGCTCGACGACAAGCGAGTAGGCCCCTTCCTTATTCTCAATAAATACGGTGCCTCCACCTATAAATTGAAACTCCCACCTCATTGGAAAATCCATCCCACCTTCAACGAGAAACTCCTCTCCCCATACACTCCACCCACATTCCCCAATCAGGAACAACCGCCACCACCTCCACCCGACTTAATTGAAGATGAAGAGGAATACAAAGTTGAAGAAGTCCTGGACCATCGTACCAGGAAAGTCAGAGGAAAGAGAGGGGAGCTCCCAGTAGTTGTCACCAACTACTATGTCAAATGGAAAGGCTGGACCCGGGAACACAACAGCTGGGTACGAGAAAAAGACATGGAGCATGCCAGAAAGTCAATCAAAGACTATGAAAAGAAAGCCAAACGCGCAGGCCGACTCACTGTAGCCTACGTGTCCTCGATTCAAACAGTGACACTCCAAATCGAAGTCAGAAAATTCCCCAGAATGATCTTGGACCATAAATACAACGACAATGGGGTTGTCAGTTATAAAACCCAAGCTGGCGATGGAAGTCAACAATGGATCATAGATCCCGCCTCTCCTCTCCCCGAAGAATCCACTAGTGAACAGCGACAATGGGACAAACTCATCGAAACATACTGGGAAAACGTACACAGCATATGCGCAGACATACCAGATGAGGAACCCTAGTGGCAGTCGGGACGACTGCCTTAACGAGAGGGTAATGTTACGATTCATTTACTTTTTACCTTTCAGAACCTTCACATTGGCACTATATGCATCACATGGGCAACGGTTGCATCAACTTCTATAAATCTTCACCATCACCGTTGTCAATAGCTATTATTAGGACTACCATTTAGTATATAAGTAGCACGCTCTCAGCTGTAATACTCAGCTTCGAGCTAAAGTTTATACAACCTAATTCTTCTCTCGATTCACTCGCAATGATCTGACTGTTGCACTAGTCTCTGATCACAACCAGACAATACTGAGACTCTGCTGGACTCGGGTGCAACCCGGCATAGCCTAGCAGTTTACTCTAGTTTGGTTTACTCAGGGCTAGTCCTAACAGAGAGAGCATCCTGGCAGTCAACATGCAAGAAGAAATCCTGATCCGAGCGGTCCACCATGCCAATGACCTGGCTGCCACGGCCAATGAAGGAAAGCCGAAGAAAATGTTCAAAGAACTAGTCCCCGAACACTATCGCTCATTCCGCGACCTGTTCTCAAAAGAAAACTTTGACAAACTCCCCGAGCGAAAAACCTGGGACCATGCAATAGAGCTTATACCCAACGCAGCCTCCACACTCGACTGCAAGGTATACCCCCTGAATCGTAACAAACAAGAACAACTCAACAAATTCCTCGATGAAAACCTCGAGTTGGGATGCATCTGTCCCTCCAAATCACCCTTCGCCTCACCCTTCTTCTTTGTCAAAAAGAAGGATGGCACTCTTCATCCCATACAAGATTACCGGAAACTCAACGAGATGACAATCAAAAACCAATACCCCCTTCCCCTAATCACCGAGTTAATCAACCACCTCCAGGGCGCCAAGTATTTCACCAAGCTTGACGTACGATGGGGATATAACAATGTCCGCATCAAGGAAGGGGACGAAGAGAAGGCAGCATTCCGCACCAATCGTGGACTTTTTGAGCCCACAGTAATGTTCTTTGGACTCACCAACTCGCCCACCACCTTTCAGTGGATGATGAACGACATTTTCAAAGACCTAATCGAGACCGGGAGGGTCACCATCTATCTCGATGACATCCTAATCTTCACCAAAGACCTAGCGGAACACCGATGACTCGTCAAAATGGTTCTTCAATGCCTCCAAGAACACAAGTTATACCTTAAAGCGGAGAAATGCGAGTTCGAGGTACTAGAAACAGAGTACCTCAGCGTCATAATCAGTGAAGGAGCCGTCCGAATGGACCTGGTAAAAGTCAAAGGAATCACTGAATGGCCAACCCCAACAAAAAAGAAGGCACTACAATCGTTCTTAGGATTCACCAACTTCTATCGTAAATTCATAGAAGGGTATTCCAAGATCGTTCGCCCTCTGACGCAGCTCTGCGGAAATGCCCCCTGGACATGGGGAACCATGCAGAACCAAGCCTTCCAACAGATCAAGAAGCAAATGGTGGAGGATGTCCTCCTTACCATCCCGACTCAGGAAGGAAGGTTCCGAGTAGAGGCAGACACAAGTGAAGGCACCATTGGTGCTGTACTTAGCCAAGAACAGAACGGGAAGTGGCGCCCGGTGGCCTTCATGTCAAAGGCCCTCACAGAAATGGAACAGAACTACAAGATATACGACAAGGAACTCCTCACCATCATGCTCACCCTTGCCGAGTGGAGGCACTACCTTATGGGAGCAGCAGAGGACGTGGAAATTTGGACAGATCACCAAAACCTCCAATACTTCAGGAAGCCCCAGAAGCTTAACCAATGACAAGCTCGATGGGTTACTGAGCTGGCAGAATATCACTTCACCCTCCATCACAAACCCGGCATGCTCAACAAAAAGGCCGACATACTCTCTCACCAAGAGGACCATGACCAAGGACAGAACAACAATGACAAAGTCGTCGTACTAGGTCCAGAACACTTCCAAGCAATGATCATGCCCACGCATGAGGAACTCTGTCCCCGAATCCTTGAAGGACTCAGGAAAAACGAAAACATAGACCCCAGCATCTATGACTCCTACCTCCATGACAGAGGGGTCTACGAGGATGGCCCCAAATGGGAAGACACGAACATTCTGATATACAACGGACACATCTATATCCCAAGGGATGCCAAACTCCAAGGTACTGTCATTGCAATGAGTCATGATCATATCACCGCAGGACACCCCAGAGTAGCAAAAACCCTGGAACTTGTCCAAAGGACCTACTGGTGGCCCAAAATGCGAAAGGATGTTGAAGCATATGTCAAAGGCTGCAAAATGTGTCAACGAATGAAAACCGACATGCAACCAAAGGCTGCCCCACTAAACCCAAACACCATTCCTACTGATCCCTGGTCACACATCTCAGTCGACATGGTCACCGGACTCCCTGAATCAAATGGACACGATGCTACCGAATACAAGACTGACCTGCTCAACTTTTTGTGACCAGTGCCTTAGAACCCCTGGTACCCCTCTATGACTTTATATGTCAGTGTCTGATTAGCTAATATTTTCATTTGATTAACATGGTTATATATTAATATTTTCTCTTTTGAAATAAATTTATCAAACACTTTAAAACACATATTCATAAACTTAGGCATTGCAAAATATATATATTAAAGACTTAATTAGCCATATTTGCTGATGAACGGGTGAGTAGCAACCCTTATCATTCAACACTCATCATCGTGCAGACATGGCAGTGGCTGTGGGTTCTGCTGCTCGCTTGTCATCCTCTACTGCTTTTACAGCTCGTAGCCATCCCCAAAGAATCAACCAGCAGTCAAGGCCAGTGCGACACTTTCCAATTCCCAATCTGAGAGCATTCCCACTAACATCTGTTAGGTGGGAGGTCATTAACAGCAAGGTCATACTTACTAATTCCTACCATCAGACACAAGAGTTTCCTCAATGAACCATCCTGGTCTTGACATCAACATCTTTGATGAATGGCAATGACATCCATATATATCAATTTAAGGGAGTGTAAATTCAATATCTCATGTGCCAGTTGTAGTTGGCCTTTCAGGCCAAGATTAGTCAAATGATGTCGACTACTCTTTGGGCCTGCAAGGCTACCTACAACTTTTGTATGGGGTAAATCTATACTCCCCAAAGGAGCTATTTAGAGGTCATGGATTATATGAACTACAGTCGAAGCTCTCTTAACCCATAGCGATCAGTGGACACTTGGAGCTATGGGTTATGGGAGAGTATGGGATTCGAGGGAGCTCATTATAGGTCAATTTTAGAAGACCAAAAATGCTTGTATATTGTTTCTGAGCTTGTAATATATGACAATATTCAACTACAATTGAAGTAATCAGTAATTTTGCTACTCTTCAGTGCATTAGTCTCTTCCAGTCGGGTTTTGCGTCCAAACGAAGCCAACATAGTCTCGAGTTGTCGGGCAAATGAATCTTCCATGCTCCCAACAAACTTTTGAAGGGTTGCAACAGCGCACATGGCATCATGGCGAGTTGGGCGAGGTTCAAGTGGCAAATCATCATCAGCATTGCCTCCATTCATAACCATCGCTTCTTCCGCATTCTTCGATGCCATCACAGCATCGAAGATGTCATTGTCCGTTGTTTCAGTGTCCACATCCATCTGTTCTTCTTCTGTATTGACCAACTCTTCGATGTCCATGCGGTTACAAGATTGCAGGACACCCGTGCTTTGGAGGGCATCAAGGACTTCCTCAACTTCCTTCTCTGCATCGGTGATAGGGTTGAGGAGCGAAGTAATAGGAACAGAGACTGCAACGGTGTGAACAAGGGGAGTCTCTGGTAAGATACCAGCTTTGCGCCAGCAGTGCTTGATTGTTGTAGCATCAACTGACTTCCATGCTGCTGCGGCTAGTCGCATGGCTTCGAGCTGGTCAATGTTGTATATTCGAGCAGGAGGTACATTGTTGTCATAGCGATCGATAGCGCGCTGGATATAACTGGATCTGTAATATGCTTTGAAGCAATGAATGACCCCAGCATCCATGGGTTGGACATGCGAAGTTAAATTTGCCTTGAAGGGCTCGACTCTGATGCACTGAAGGCCTTCAGGGACAATATGGCCAGAGAAATTGTCTTGGAGCAAGAGAATTTTTCTCCTCTGCATTCGGAGTTCCATATCCCAGTGTAAGATCCACTCCTGATAGAGAACGGCGGTCATCCAAGCTTTCACATTGTAACGATAGTAAAAGCCAAGCTGTGCGCCTGTCTTCCTCTGAAAGGGGCGAGGCTTGTGGGCCTTTCCAATGACGAAAGCTTCTCTTTTATCCGAACCATCTGCATTCACCGTGAATGCATAAGTCAAGTGAACTTTGTTCCCCTTTACGCCAGATTGTGCTCTATCAGCAAGTCCACAGTCTGGAGGCATCCTACGTTCTGCATCAGTCAGAATTCTGAGACAAGTTTCCTTGTCACTCACCCATAGAATAGGCCAGTCTCATCCATGTTATAGATATCATGAAGTTCATACTCTGTGAGAATTCCCTTCATGCGCTCTCGTTCTGCTTCAACATTTTGAGGATCGGCAGACCCAGCCTCACCGTGTTGCTTGAAGTTCTTCAGGCCATTCCAAACTTTGAACCGTGCCAGCCATCCATCGCTCAATTCAAGTCTCTCGTCTTCTGGTATCCCCTTTAAATCAGCAAACGCCCTCCACTTCTGCCGCAATACTTCACCGGTCAGAAGAATGCCATCTGCCATTGCCTTCGCAACCCACAGATCCATCATATCGGAGATCTCTGGGTGCTGGGTTTGGCATGCACGCTTCATGCGGTGAGCATGTGCACCATGCCTATCATACTCCTCCCTCCATTTAGCTTCATCCTTTATCCAAGCGCTTACAAGCGGCTGTTTGATTTTGAGCTTTGGATATATCCCGCTGAATTGCTTTGCTGTCTGTGACTGGTTCTTGCCATTGGCATGATACCAGTCAATGATTTCGATTCGCTGCTCTAGAGTTGCGATTGTCCGTTCACCAGTGGTGCGTGCCTTTGTTTTGCCTGCCGCCTTCGATTTGTGATTGGGACTGACAGCCTTTTTATCATTTTTCTTTGTCGGTGCTGTGTGAAACTATCAATTGAAAGTCTAAGTCTGCGAGAAATTTAGAATTACCTTTCCTCTTTGCGCTCAGCCTTTTTAAATCTTGGACTTTATTTTGAAGTCGATCATATGCATGTCTCTGGCTTGTGTTCAGATCTTTCAAAGCGGCGCTGATGTTTGATGCTGACTGGAGCTTCTTGAGGACGACATCTTCTTCAACAAAATTGCCATTCTCATCCAACCAGGCTTCTTCCTCCCCCGAAACAGGTCTCTCATGGGCCAGTCTGTCAGCAATGTCTACTCGCTTTGCCTCAGTCGCAGCCTTCCAGCTCTGCAGGGCTTTTTGCAAGTCGGAAAGTGTTGGCGATGCCATATTATGGGTGTGGTGATAACAAATTTTTGTAAAATTTTGACAACCGGTAACAAGTCGGTGCTAAAGATAATAAAATAGCTACTGTCCGACGCTGCCGGTGGTCTTTGTCAGTGTGCTGACGTAAGAAGTATGGGTTCTGAGAGCGGTTTTTCCCATGAAAAGGTATGGGTTAAGGGGTACGGGTGATGTATGGGTTACGGTACCCATTTTGCTGCAAACCAAATCGGTGGAAGTCAAAACCTATGGGTTAGCACGTATTATGGGTTACAAGGGCCATGGGTTAAGAGGGCTTCGACTGTAGTGCAATCATGGAAGGTTTGAATTCCCTTGGAATTATTTATGACATGAAACACCAACTAATACTACCTCCAGATCACCGAGCGGGACCAACATGATATCATCATCCTGGGGGAAGCCCTGTTATGCAAGAGCAGGAGCAATGATGAAAAAGTTGTCATCGTGTGGAAGTGTGTTATACAAAAAGTGTTTATAGTATGTATATTAAGGCAATCAAGATGGGGAAGGGTGCAATGTGGGAAAAGGGAGTTTGGGGGGAAATGTAAATATAGTGGACTGAGATTTCTTGAAGAAATTTTGGATGTCAAGCATAGAATGAATTGATATGTTCCCCATGAACATGTTACTTAATTTTAGCGTTTCTTTTGGGTCGAAATCATTGGGGGCCTGGGTTGTATTAATCTCGATGGTAATTGCTGACAAAGCATCCTATCGAGCTCGATGCCTGTGCTGACAAAGCATTCAATCGAGCTCAATGACAAAGTGCTGACAAATCATTCTATCGAGCTCAATGAGATTGCTCAGTAAAGATTTTCGAGGTTCTTGTTTCTAAGTTCACTGATAGGCACACATGGGATTGGTTATATGATTGTCAAGGATATTTAACCACTAGGTACTGAACTATATGGGGTCTTGTATTGGTAATTTAAGATAAGGAATGGAATAATGGTAGTCCCATAGACAGTAGTAAAGGTATGATAGTAAGGAAACAAATGTAGAAGGATTAACAACAGATAAGGAAGGTGGTCTAGATAAGTGACACATATGGTTCTGCGTTCTAGAAAGTACAAGAGATAGACGATATGGAACGGACCATTACACATTGTCGAAGTTCAGGCAGCTCTTCTTCCACACACTCATGCATTATCAGTATTTACTGGCTCCTCATGGAACAAGATGTGCGGTTAGTCACGCTAACCTTTGACACTATGAGGGTACCATATGCAAAGGGGTAAGCAACTTTTGACACAGCATCCTTATTTGCGGTCACAAGGATTTATTTTTATTGCTTGAATATCACGATTGTTGAAAAAAAAAATTATCACATTTAGATCTATGTACATAAAAATACATAGTAAATTGGTTCCTTTTCAAATAAACTAGAATGAATTTTTACTTGCCTTATATGTAGCACAGAATGTCTCTGGGGTCATACTAATTTATATAGTAAAAACAAATATGTGCAAATACCGGGTATCAATATAACCAGAGCAGGTCAGTCTTGTATTCGGTACGATGCCCTCCTTGTCATAGTAGACCACTTCTCCAAAGAAATCATACCAATCACCTGTAACGTCGAACTCTTGTCAGAAGGATGGGTGAGAATACTTAGAGACCAAGTATATGTGCGACATGGAATGCTGATGCACATCATTTCAGACAGGGGCCCCCAATTCATCTTGAAGTTCATGAAGGACATATACAAGATGCTAGACATCACCCCGAACGCCTCCACAGCATTCCATCCACAAACTGATGGACAGACAG
>JAUEPR010000335.1:12500-15000 GCA_030435655.1 Armillaria novae-zelandiae | reverse complement strand
AGCCCAGCCTCACCTTTGCTCACAAAAATGCGGTCAGAGTAAGCCCACCCTTACCTTTCCTTACAAAAATGCGGTCAACCTCATGTTTCCTCACAAAAATGCACTCACACCCTTACCTTTCCTCACAAAAATGCGGTCAGAGTAAACCCAGCCTTACCTTTCCTTACAAAAATGCGGTCAACCTCATGTTTCCTTACAAAAATGCACTCACAACCTTACCTTTCCTCACGAAAATGCGGTCAAAGTAAGCCCAGCCTCACCTTTGCTCACAAAAATGCGGTCAGAGTAAGCCCACCCTTACCTTTCCTTACAAAAATGCGGTCAACCTCATGTTTCCTCACAAAAATGCACTCACACCCTTACCTTTCCTCACAAAAATGCGGTCAGAGTAAACCCAGCCTTACCTTTCCTTACAAAAATGCGGTCAACCTCATGTTTCCTCACAAAAATGCACTCACAACCTTACCTTTCCTCACAAAAATGCGGTCAACCTCATGTTTTCTCACAAAAATGCACTCACACCCTTACCTTTCCTCACGAAAATGCGGTCAACCTCATGTTTCCTCACAAAAATGCACTCACAGTAAGCCTTTCCTCACCCCCAGCCTTACCCCTCCTCACAAACATGCACTCTGAGTACGAAAAAGCAAGGACAGTAAGCCCCTCCTTAGGTTTCCTCAGTAAAGTGCAGCAAAACACTCAAATTCTAAGTCAAAACGAAAAGTCGCGTTTTAGTGGACAGGGAGCTTCACGCCTCATGCAATTTCGGCTATTTCGCGGGGATAGTGTGGGGTACCCCCCTTATATGGGAGAACAGTGAAAGGGTCAAGCAAGCAAACTATTATAGAATGCTTTGCTTGGTGTGAGTAGCCTAGTATCTCGATAGGATGAGTGTTCAATGGTTGAACAGGTCAAGTAAGCGGGACTGTTACAGTACTGTGCTTGGTCCAAGTAAAGCTAGTAAGCTCGTTTCTAGGGGATATATCGAATGGATCAGGTACCTCAGCCTCGCTATTGATTCACATCCAGCAAACATCAGTTTGCGCACGGTAATCTGGCGGGGGAGGGTAAAGGCTTTGTGTCGCTATTGATTCACACCCAGCGAACGTACGTTTGCGCACGGTAATCTGGCGGGGCAGGGAGTAATGCTTGGTTTACTAGTTGAGTCTAGTACGATGTTACAAGGGGGAGTAGATAAATGGTTCAAGCAGATTTGTCCAGCTATTGATTCACACCCAGCGAACGTACGTTTGCGCACGGTAATCTGGCGTACGCATAATGCTTGATCTATTTGACTCAATCACTCTTGTTGCAGCGTGCGTCGATGGGGTCAGGTTCCTTTGTGTTGCTGTTGATTCACACCCAGCGAACGAATGTGTTTGCGCACGGTAATCCGGCATGGCAAGGAATGGTTGGTCCACCCTCTGGTACGAGCCGAACGGTGAAAGGATTGAGTGAGTCTGGCGGTTGTTACTCTTGGTGTCTAGTTGTAGGCTTGCCTATTTAACTGGCTGAGACGTGCGATGCTTTGCCTGGTAGACTTATTGAGGCTGATACTATCTATGCAAGGAACGTTGAGTTTTCCTTGGTACGTTTGTGAGGAAGATTGAGTTTTCCTTACTACGTCTGTGAGGAACGTTGAGTTTTCCTTACTGCGAGGAACGTTGAGTTTTCCTTGCTATGCTTGTGAGGAACGTTGAGTTTTCCTTACTACGTTTGTGAGGAACGTTGAGTTTTCCTTACTACGTTTGTGAGGAACGCTGAGTTTTCCTTACTGCGAGGAACGTTGAGTTTTCCTTGCTATGTTTGTGAGGAACGCTGAGTTTTCCTTACTGCGAGGAACGTTGAGTTTCCTTGCTATGTTTGTGAGGAACGCTGAGTTTTCCTTACTGCGAGGAACGTTGAGTTTTCCTTGCTACGTTTGTGAGGAATGTTGACTCTTCCTTACTACGTTTGTGAGGAACG
Source organism: Armillaria novae-zelandiae (assembly GCA_030435655.1). Taxonomy (NCBI): domain Eukaryota; kingdom Fungi; phylum Basidiomycota; class Agaricomycetes; order Agaricales; family Physalacriaceae; genus Armillaria; species Armillaria novae-zelandiae. Next base: position 13,035 of record JAUEPR010000335.1, on the reverse strand, counting down.
TTGAGTTTTCCTTACTGCGAGGAACGTTGAGTTTCCTTGCTATGTTGGTGAGGAACGTTGAGTTTTCCTTACTACGTTTGTGAGGAACGCTGAGTTTTCCTTACTGCGAGGAACGTTGAGTTTTCCTTGCTACGTTTGTGAGGAATGTTGACTCTTCCTTACTACGTTTGTGAGGAACGTTGAGTTTCCTTGCTAGTCTCTTGTTGGGTGAACGTCGGTTTGATGTCGGTCAAGTAGCCCAATTCGTTTACTTGCAGGCTACCTTTGGACTAAGCTATAGATGTGCCTGTGCTTCAGGATGTACTGGCTTGGGATGGGGGTTAGCCTGGCTACTGCAGCATTTTATTGCTGAGCCATTCAAAGGCGAATACATAGTGTTCGCACTGAACGAAGGTTGTGGATTACTAGCTGATAGCTAATCCTGAAGCAACTAAGGAATTGAGAATCCACCGTGACTGTGAGCATTCGTTAAGATAGCACCGGTCATTGGTAGTTCTCTTTGAAGGGCACAAGCTGCGTCAGCAAATTTGTTGAC
>JAUEPR010000335.1:2500-5000 GCA_030435655.1 Armillaria novae-zelandiae | reverse complement strand
AAGCCCACCCTTACCTTTCCTTACAAAAATGCGGTCAACCTCATGTTTCCTCACAAAAATGCACTCACACCCTTACCTTTCCTCACAAAAATGCGGTCAGAGTAAACCCAGCCTTACCTTTCCTTACAAAAATGCGGTCAACCTCATGTTTCCTTACAAAAATGCACTCACAACCTTACCTTTCCTCACGAAAATGCGGTCAAAGTAAGCCCAGCCTCACCTTTGCTCACAAAAATGCGGTCAGAGTAAGCCCACCCTTACCTTTCCTTACAAAAATGCGGTCAACCTCATGTTTCCTCACAAAAATGCACTCACACCCTTACCTTTCCTCACAAAAATGCGGTCAGAGTAAACCCAGCCTTACCTTTCCTTACAAAAATGCGGTCAACCTCATGTTTCCTCACAAAAATGCACTCACAACCTTACCTTTCCTCACAAAAATGCGGTCAACCTCATGTTTTCTCACAAAAATGCACTCACACCCTTACCTTTCCTCACGAAAATGCGGTCAACCTCATGTTTCCTCACAAAAATGCACTCACAGTAAGCCTTTCCTCACCCCCAGCCTTACCCCTCCTCACAAACATGCACTCTGAGTACGAAAAAGCAAGGACAGTAAGCCCCTCCTTAGGTTTCCTCAGTAAAGTGCAGCAAAACACTCAAATTCTAAGTCAAAACGAAAAGTCGCGTTTTAGTGGACAGGGAGCTTCACGCCTCATGCAATTTCGGCTATTTCGCGGGGATAGTGTGGGGTACCCCCCTTATATGGGAGAACAGTGAAAGGGTCAAGCAAGCAAACTATTATAGAATGCTTTGCTTGGTGTGAGTAGCCTAGTATCTCGATAGGATGAGTGTTCAATGGTTGAACAGGTCAAGTAAGCGGGACTGTTACAGTACTGTGCTTGGTCCAAGTAAAGCTAGTAAGCTCGTTTCTAGGGGATATATCGAATGGATCAGGTACCTCAGCCTCGCTATTGATTCACATCCAGCAAACATCAGTTTGCGCACGGTAATCTGGCGGGGGAGGGTAAAGGCTTTGTGTCGCTATTGATTCACACCCAGCGAACGTACGTTTGCGCACGGTAATCTGGCGGGGCAGGGAGTAATGCTTGGTTTACTAGTTGAGTCTAGTACGATGTTACAAGGGGGAGTAGATAAATGGTTCAAGCAGATTTGTCCAGCTATTGATTCACACCCAGCGAACGTACGTTTGCGCACGGTAATCTGGCGTACGCATAATGCTTGATCTATTTGACTCAATCACTCTTGTTGCAGCGTGCGTCGATGGGGTCAGGTTCCTTTGTGTTGCTGTTGATTCACACCCAGCGAACGAATGTGTTTGCGCACGGTAATCCGGCATGGCAAGGAATGGTTGGTCCACCCTCTGGTACGAGCCGAACGGTGAAAGGATTGAGTGAGTCTGGCGGTTGTTACTCTTGGTGTCTAGTTGTAGGCTTGCCTATTTAACTGGCTGAGACGTGCGATGCTTTGCCTGGTAGACTTATTGAGGCTGATACTATCTATGCAAGGAACGTTGAGTTTTCCTTGGTACGTTTGTGAGGAAGATTGAGTTTTCCTTACTACGTCTGTGAGGAACGTTGAGTTTTCCTTACTGCGAGGAACGTTGAGTTTTCCTTGCTATGCTTGTGAGGAACGTTGAGTTTTCCTTACTACGTTTGTGAGGAACGTTGAGTTTTCCTTACTACGTTTGTGAGGAACGCTGAGTTTTCCTTACTGCGAGGAACGTTGAGTTTTCCTTGCTATGTTTGTGAGGAACGCTGAGTTTTCCTTACTGCGAGGAACGTTGAGTTTCCTTGCTATGTTTGTGAGGAACGCTGAGTTTTCCTTACTGCGAGGAACGTTGAGTTTTCCTTGCTACGTTTGTGAGGAATGTTGACTCTTCCTTACTACGTTTGTGAGGAACGTTGAGTTTTCCTTACTGCGAGGAACGTTGAGTTTCCTTGCTATGTTGGTGAGGAACGTTGAGTTTTCCTTACTACGTTTGTGAGGAACGCTGAGTTTTCCTTACTGCGAGGAACGTTGAGTTTTCCTTGCTACGTTTGTGAGGAATGTTGACTCTTCCTTACTACGTTTGTGAGGAACGTTGAGTTTCCTTGCTAGTCTCTTGTTGGGTGAACGTCGGTTTGATGTCGGTCAAGTAGCCCAATTCGTTTACTTGCAGGCTACCTTTGGACTAAGCTATAGATGTGCCTGTGCTTCAGGATGTACTGGCTTGGGATGGGGGTTAGCCTGGCTACTGCAGCATTTTATTGCTGAGCCATTCAAAGGCGAATACATAGTGTTCGCACTGAACGAAGGTTGTGGATTACTAGCTGATAGCTAATCCTGAAGCAACTAAGGAATTGAGAATCCACCGTGACTGTGAGCATTCGTTAAGATAGCACCGGTCATTGGTAGTTCTCTTTGAAGGGCACAAGCTGCGTCAGCAAATTTGTTGACGGGGTGAACTGTTCTTGAATTTGTGAGATCCGGGGGATAA
>JAUEPR010000334.1:0-23590 GCA_030435655.1 Armillaria novae-zelandiae | reverse complement strand
TTTACCTATCTACACCCTCTCATTGTATTTGTGCGGACTTTTTTGTATGCCTGGTCCTGTAGCATTGTAATCTCATGTACATTCAATCCTTGTCGGCAAAGTCCCTATTTAATACATGCAGACTTCTCATAACACCCTTTGCCTCCTTGTAGTTGGGAATCGTTCTCTTCATAACAAAACCATTCTTCTCAAATACTCTAACGCTTCCTTGGTTGCCTTCAAAGGCGGTGCCGATCATTCGACGGACTCCCATCCTTGGTATGGCCCAGCTCTCGAGAAGTGTTGCGTAAACATCAGTCATTATACCTCTTCCGTGATGACTGGACGAAAGATAGTCTAGACGCAGGAATTAATTAATAATCATACCCTGGCCAGCGAAATGAACCCAAATGAACGTACTTCCTATAGTCCAAACGATCTTGGGGTCCCCAGCGGGCCTCGAGATGTTTTCCACCAGTAGACGATCCTTTTCTTCTTGGCTAATTTCCGAGGAAGTCGTTAAATCCATCATCGTACACCTAATGATGGCCACATCCCCGATGAATACGTCCGTCCCATCTTCCCTAACCTCGCGTATGTATCTTACTGGGCAGTCGTCAACGATTCGGAGTAAAGCCTCGTCTCTTGCAGAATCTAGCTCCTCCAGTATCTTATCTGATAATAATTTGACCTGCGACAGCCAATAGTCGGCATGTTCTTGATGAGGAAGAGTTAATCGAAGACTTGTATTAACCGTGTTCAAATGCATGCGTACCTTGAAGATAGGGATATGGAGGGTCACTGAGCCACCGGCAAACATTATCATCGTTTAATACCTCCATCAACGCGGATGCGTCCGTCAGACGTGGAGGTGTCAATATTATGTTTGGACGTGCTTTGAGGCGAAGAAAAGGCTCTCCATGAGAGTTAACCTCTAAAGGATACAACTGGCGGTTCTCCATGACAGTGATTGGTGGTAACGCATTCCTCACTGATAAGATACTTAAATGACTGTTTCAGACCCATCATTCGAGTCAGATGCAAGCAAAATGACTCGGTGCTAAATAAATGGCACATCATACCCACGCTAAATATTATTATATTGAATTTCGACGCGCACTTTGTCCCTTCCGCTTCGCATTAATCACACTATCCTTACCATCAATCAGCGCAGACGGGAGTCGACCTTCTTCATCCAACTTTTCCAGTGTTTTCATAGCTGCATGATATCCTAGTTTCTGGATCTCTTCGAACTTTCCGAACTGCAAGGTTCCGTACTATCGTACTAGTCTTCAGTAACAGCGAATTAGCGTGCAGTGAGCAGACAAACCTCATGTACGGGCATCGCGATATAAAAGCACCCAGGCGCAACCTTGGCATCTTCCAATGTCTTTACGCTCGAGACACTGAACAAAAACAGTCGATGTCAGGGGAGATCAAAGAAGACATCAGGTGAGCTCACTAGGCAAGACGACTCTGGATTTCAGTAATGGCAGGGACGTTTCTGGCATTTGAAAACGGGTTCCACCGATTAAGTAGTAGCCACCATCCAGATACGTGATCCCCGAAGTTTCGCGGCGAATTGTCATCAAGCTGTTGAAATTATGATCAATTATACAACAACTAACTGTCGACACTCACGGATCCTACATCGCAGGCAAAAACGATATTAGTTCCCATCGAGAACATGGCGGATACCTTGGCCAAAAGGTTGTCAGCTTTCATTATACTGGCATCTGAGGTGCTGAATCGTTCGCACCGGTAAGTTATCAACTAGAGATTTCTTAGCATGAGCTCTGCATCGGAAACGAGAGACTCACTATAACCGCCATCAACATGCATGTGACCATTGTCGCAAAGAGGAGGAAGTAAACCAACCAACGTCATAGAAGCGCCTGAGGAACATCAACTTTGGACAGCAGCAAACCGGTGGACAACATACGGATAAATCTCCATGCGTAGCCTGTTTCATGGATCTCCATTTCTGACGTATTTATATTTGTCGTGTTGCAAAAAAACGGCAGCCACATGTCTTCAATGTGGAGGTCGTAGAAAGCCTGCGAATTAACAAACTTAGAAGAGCTTTTACCACAGGACGACAAGCAGTCTACCTTGTACAAAGACCGATTGAATTCGTGTCCCTGTGGTACGGCATCAATAAACATAAAATGACACAGCGGAAGGTTTACTGTGGTATATGCTACAATTGGATAGGTCACATCGGATAGCATCCTCCAGATGTTTCCCATGCGACTGCTGAACTGCTTGGCGCGCCCAGCACTGTATAGGATATCACCTTCTCTTGCATATAGGCCACCGATGAGAGCACCGATACTGGTCCCTGAATGTGGTGTCAGACCCCTAAGCTCTGATCCCCAAACTCGACGTACCTCCAACATGGTCAATGGGTATACCGTACTCCTCTAGTGCCCGTATCAACCCCTGGATCCTCTGTTAGAGATGACAAGTCTTGAGGGATTTTCACAGGTTACCAAATGTGCGATGCCACGAGCTCCACCACCACCCAGTATTAAGCCGATAGACCTTCCACATATTCTGCGGGCAAGTCTAGAGAAATCATTTACTCTAGGGGAACGCTGAGGCCGGGGATCAATATGTCCGCCCCGATACTTTTGGATCTCATTCTGGACTTTGTCCTTTAAATTCTTTAATGCAGTTACCGCATCTGGTCCTTTGGAAATGACGGTGACTTTGGGAATCGGAAGCACTAGACCCTGAGGAAATGTCAGCTCTCATGGTTCCTTCATGTGCGACTGCGTACCGGAAGCTCCACATGTATATGCTGATGAACCCACGGCCGATTCTGGTTTTCAAGCATTCAATACGTGGATGCGATTGTTTCAGCGATTAAGTATACCTTCAGCCACTCTCTCGTAGACCCCGGCATGACAGATCGATCGGGATGCAAGAGAACGAGCTCCTTGCGAGCAGTCGTTTTCATTGAGAGCAATAACCGCTCATACTCGCCGATGGACGGGTCTTCTCCCATACCAACGACCATTATACAGTCCGCCTACATAATAGAAGCATTTAGAGAAAACAAGAAGGAACATAAAGGGCTCACCTGTCTGATGCAGGTTTGAGTCCAGGGGCTATTTACGGGTGAATCGGCAACGTAGAGAACTGTTCTATATCTTTGTTCTTGGTCGGCCAACCATCCGGCTGCCTTGAGCTTGCCCATCCTAGTAAACGCATGTCGACCCAGTTGATTGGATATTGAAGCTTGATTGAGGTAAAATGTAGTGGCGCCTATACCCTCCAGTGCGTTCTGAAGCTTCCGTGAAAAAGCATCAATGGGAACGCTACGTGACACTGGGAGTACTGCGACAGTTTTGAGATTATTATTGTATCCCGGCTCTGACAGCACACTTCTTGACTTGGCAGATTTTGAGTCTAATTCAACCCTGACTCGCGTCGCGATCATTCGCAATATCCTGTGGGAAAAGCGCAGGGGCGTAAAATTGAGGTACACGAGAAAATTGCAGACTCATAGAGACGTACTGGGCCGTGATCTGGGGATTCCTATAACAAGGGTATGAGTTATAAGGCCTACAGCATACTTCCGAATTCGTACCGAGCAGATATCGCGTTGAACAGTGTTTGTGGCATCCTAATCAACTCGGTGTCTCGTATAGCGTGCAAGGTGTTTCGGCGAAGTGAGCTGGTAATGACATCGACCTCTCCCACCGTATCCCCTTGACCGTACTCCCCAACAATTGAAACGCTTCCGTCTTCGGACTCAGAGATGGCGCGCAGACGGCCATTGATAACAATGTAGAAGCTGTCGCTAATATCCTGAGGCCGCCAAAGTACCTGACCAGCATTTACTTGCATCCAATCCAAAGACGCGTCAATATGAAGCACTGCGGAAAGCAGTCAGTCATTTCACAGTACGAATTAAGGGGATGGGGCATACCCAGAGGTGACAAAAGGCTAATCAGGCGTTTGGCAAGAGTGAGCAGGACGATCGGGCACTTTTCGAGTAGGCGCTCGAGGGCATGCGAGGGTAGGAACCCCACATACGTATCAGTCTTCGCCTTGATGTCGACATAAGAAGCAGTGTTGCAGAGGGAAGCTAATTGAATATTGCATATTATTGTATCGTTCATGGTATAAAAACTCACCGAGATAGCCAGCGATACCACCAGGTTTGACAGTAAACAATAGTTTCTGCTCGGACCGCTTGGCCTTGGGACCAGATGACCGAGGTTCTTCAGAACTCGGCCGTTGCTCCGTAAAAGGCTGGAGATCCTCCGTGGGTAAAAGGATATCCAAAAATCCTTCAATAACGTAAAACAATCCTGCAACGCCATAAATATGCGTAATGGAACAGAAAAGAGATATAGCTACCAGTGTTAACCTCTCCTGCTTTTACTAGGGTCGTGCCAGCGGCAAAGAACAGCATCTCCACTTCATTATCAAGGCCACTCATGTAACCATCGATAGATTGGCTGGACGATGCCCCTCCCGTGACACTAGAGGCGTCATCACCTATGTCCAGAAGTGATAGAGAACTGAAAGATGAAGTAAATAGTCCTGAGGAACGCCGACCGTCAGACGGGGAGATTGCAGGTGAGGCCTCAACAGATTCGGTGCCACTCAAAGGAGGCTGGAGTAAACCAATGGACTTCGCTATACAGGACATCACTTCCTCTCGCAAATCAAACTCGTCCCCCGATAAATTAGCAATTCTACGACTCTCCAGAGGCTTAACACCTTTCGGTACGCGTGGTGTGCTAATAGAACCACTGATCGGCCTGTAGAAGTCACCGGCGTGGGTTGTAGAACTGAGGAGATCCCCAGCTTGAACGCTGTTTCGTCCGTGTGTTTTGAACGTCTGTGACGTAGAAGATGCCAGCCGGGTGGCACGAGGTGGATCGTTCAATTGCACTTTCGACGATCTTGGAGATTCGGAAAGAGTCTTCCCTGATAAAGTATTGGTGGATTCTGAGGCGTTGAGATAATCGGTATCGCTGTCAGTAGTGCTGGCACCATCAAACCGTTGTCGAAGATATTGTAAACCGCCGCCCTCATAGAAGGATGGAGGCAACGGGTGGCACGCGATATCATTGATAGCTTTCTCGGTACGAAGAACTTCGCTGGTGAGTCCAAGATATCTGTGGGCAGCGTTGAATGTGACCCGTGAAAATCGCGTCAAAATGACTGAGCTTTCTGTATTAGCGAGATGCTCTCGGAAGAAAGTTGTGAACCACCTTGGACAATATGACCGGTAGCCTTTGGATACTTCTTGGTTAAACGACGGAATGCCTCAGCCGGTATGACAGCTAGAGTGCTATCTTCACTGGCGCGAGCAACCACCCCTTCGTGTATCCGAGTATGTCGAGTATGTGAATTATGAGACCTTGGTAACGATGCGGTTGTTTCGTCGTCGTCGTCTGGAATAGGTGACATAGGCCTTGTGTATTCCGGATGGTTGGGTAACCCATCTTGAAAGGGATGAACGGTCGAGGCCGTGGAAGAGATCGACGAGCGCCGTGTGCGTACGTCCTGCCCTAAGTCGAAGCGAGAAACGTCTGCATTGTCGCGCTGTGATTTCCGGGGAACAGAAAAAGCTTCAGCGACGTTCGAACTTTCGTCGTGATCATTCTGCCAACTCATTTTGACGTCCTCAGTAAAAAGGCTGAGAATAGTAAATAAGCTAGAAAGGGTGCCTCCGCTTCCCACTTCATTGAGTAACTGGTATCCGTTCATGTCTTCATGATCCCATAACCCTTGCTGTCCTTGGTCAGGTTGACCAGTATGCGCAAAAACTTGAACCATGCCGTCCACGACACAGTAGAAACTCTTGTCCTGCTCCAGTGACATGCTGTCCCCTGCTATTAAACGTCGAGTCTGAAGATGCCGAGCCAATTCATGGAAAACCTAGATATATCATGTTACAGATACAACACATCGCCATATATCAAGACAAACGTACGGGCTTTTCGAGCTATGGAAACGTCAGTCAAGAATTGTGAATAACTTGCTCATGAACCACTCACGAAACCAAAGACGCGTACAGCTTGTAGGAAATCATCAAGATAGTTATGGAATGTAGGTGCCGGATCTTAAGGATGTCAATAACGTAATGCTGGTGCTAGCTCGTTACATACCTGTATTCACGTCAGGATGCAACTCCGTTGCGTCTGGCTTCACCAGCGGAGGCTCTTTGAGCTGAGTATAATCATTGAGATATCGAAACCGGATCCAATAGTTCAGTGCTACGGCAGAAAGTGCAAACATGATCGCAAACGACCAGAAGTTGAGCTACGACGAGGCGATCAGAGCTGGATATACGCATATAATGAGTTGCGACAGACCGTCAGTGTCATGGAGTAGGATAGGATAGCATATATGAGTCGGGGTACTGTTATTGTCGAGAACGCCACCAAAGCCTTCACCCAAGACAACAACCACACTGTTTGAATTCATGAACGTTCCCCGTCGCATGTATGATCCATGCACTCACATATTACCCAGAAGCATGCTGACACCAAGGATACCAGTGGATGAGGATCGACTGGCTCAGCGACTGATTCCATCCTATATGCTGTCGGAAGAGATTGCTATGGTAGAGGGTAGTACTCGACGCATGTGCTTGTACGGTTCAGTACTAGTCGGCCAAAAGAAGAAGCGACGTCATCGATTTACTTTTGAGGAAATCCATCCTTAATGTGGAATTTGGTCCCGACCTCCCTGTCCCAATGGCCTCTCCCGATCCAGCATCCTCTGAAGACACTGACATCCCTCTGGACACAAATCTCCTCAAGGAAATAGCCCGAAAGGCTCTTGTGGATTCATTGAACTCTGTTCGTCCCTTTTGCTGTCACGGCTGGCCAACGCATTGATCATGATTATACACAGGTGAATGGCGCGAAGACTTTGGTACTGGATCCATCATTAGCAGGTCCACTGGGACTGGTGACGGAGGTCGCGTTATTGAAAGTGGGCCGCACATTTCTCCATCTTATTTGGTATTCCACCCATCTTCCGTAGCACCATGGCGTTGACAAGATGTTTTGGCTGGAAGCTGGTCCCCTGACATCCACCACGTCAAACATCATATATCTTTGTCGGCCTCTCATAGCGCACGTCAAGGTCATTGCCGGTATGCTCTGTATGTCTACAGTTATGTACGATCTTGATCTTTCGGAAGAACAGATCAAACGACACGCTAAAGACGCGGCAAAACACACCTATACCTTACTCTTGGTTCCACGTGTTTCAACTTTAGTAACACGAATACTGGAGGAGGAAGGAGTCCTAGGCGATGTTTCCATCTCATCGTACAACCTTCAATTCATTCCAATCGAAGAAGACGTCGTTTCCTTAGAATACGAGAGTGTCTTCAAGGACATATGGGTGGTATGTCCAGTTAATCCATCTCTTGTTGATCTCTCTTATCAATCTTTAATTATAATATTGACAGGATGGCGACGAGACGGCAATCTATGATTCTGCCCAGGCCTTGATCACGCTTCAGAAACTGTATGGACTGTTTCCTCGCGTTATCGGTAAAGGTGACAAGGCTGCGGTACGGCGATATGATCTCCATCCTACCACTAAGATTGAAACTCCGGATTTAGAGACTTGCAGCTCTTCTGACCGGTTCTCTTGCCCAAGCGAGGACATCCTCGGCACCTGACACCCTTTTCCAGTCCTCGGATAAAATCGATGCCTTAATTGTCCTGGATCGGCGCGTCGACATGATAACACCCCTGCTTACCCAACTAACATATGAAGGTCTTATCGATGAGCTTATTGGTATCAAAAACTGTAAGTTCCCGAAGGGCCGGAATGAACCGTGCACTGACGCGAGATCGTGTAGCCCACGTCGAATTGCCAACATCACTTGTATCTCCGCCGGCCGCTGAAACGGCTGGCCCTGCGGCAGCTACACCGTCAACGTCCTCTGGCACTCTGAGGAAAGAAAACAAGAAGAAATACCATCTTTCGTCGTCTGATACTCTCTTTGTTGAACTGAGGGATTTAAATTTCTCTGCCGTGGGCCGCAGATTGAACAAAGTGGCACGTCGGCTAGAAGATGATTATAAGGTACACTTTCTGGTGCATGTGCATATAGTACCCTTACTTTTTTCCCAGGCGAGCCGGCAGGCCAAGACCATTCCCCAGCTTAGGGATGTTGTGGGTAAGCTGGGCGGTTTACAGAGCGAGCATCAAGCATTGCGGCTGCGTAAGTAGGCTGCTGTGTCGTGTTCTCTGCAGAAACTAATACTAGACAGATACCGGTCTTTCTGAGCTCCTAGTTCCCATAACTCGCACTGACCATTTCAATAAGTCTCTGGAAATCCAACAAGGTAAGTAGCAGCATCGGTAATGACCAATACATTCGACTAATGCGCACCCTAAGACCTTCTAGCGTCCTATAAGGTCGTTGAGCAAATATCCGCTATTGAAGAACTCATCGCGCAAGGCGCTGAAATTGAGGTAATCATCAGACTACTGTGTCTTGCAAGTATTACTTCCGGGGGGATCAAGACAAAGACTTTGGAAAATATTAAGCGCGAAATATTACAGGTATGATCTCCCGATTGCGTTTTTATCTTACGTTAATGACATGCATGGTTCAGACCTATGGCTATCATAACCTTCCATTACTACTATCACTAACATCACCTCCGCTTGCAATTTTACTACCCAATCCTCTTCCAGCATCGGCTCCCGCGACCCTGCCGAAGTTTTCGTATACGTCACTCAGAAAGTCACTTCGGCTCCTGATTGACGATAATCCAGAGGCCTTGGATGAGATCGAGAATGACATTAGCTTTGTCTATTCTGGCTACGCCCCAATTAGCATCCGTCTCGTGCAGTGTGTTGCTCAAAGGGGTGGGGTCCTGAGCAATCCAGCTGACAGAGATAGAGCTGCGCGACAAGGCGATAACAATGCAATCCCAGAGGGCAAGGTCCAAGCCCATGCAATAAACGGTTGGAAAGGGTTTGAAGATGTTCTAGCTACAATACCTGGCGAAACGGTGGATGTCCTTCAACCAGGTGTTGGTCGTACTTCCGCCTCGCCGTCATTAGGTAAGGTCCGCCATGGATCCGGTTGTCTGTCTCTCAACATCGTTCCAGGCCGGCCCATGGAAACCACCACGACAACTGTCGTATTTTTCCTTGGTGGCTGCACGTATACTGAGATCGCCGCGTTGCGGTGGGTTGGTCGGCAAAACCGAGGTAATTGTTACTATTCATAAGTCGATACTAGCCCGGCGCTCATAACAATACCAGGACGTAGGTTTTTGATTGCTACAACAGGCATCGTGAGTGCATCCAGCATCATCGACGGGATTGCTGGAATACGGAAGACGGGAGGATCATCATCTAAGGATGCTGGTATTTAGGCATGTGCTACTATGTTCTCGAAGGCCAAGCATGAGACTATTAAGTAAGACTAGGTGAGGAAACGTACTGCTTCTTCTTCCACCAAGCACATGGCCGAGTCTGTACTTTGGGCACATTCAATCAATGAAAGATAGCACCCCCTGTGACCATCTGTTCCAAGAAAAAGCGCGCCATGCCTTACGCGACGCGTCTGTTTGGATGATCTGCCTACCGATGCCTGGGTGCTTGAACTCTAGACACCCTTGGACCACAGGCAGACCTGAAATTGACCTGGTCTTTTAAGAAACAGCGTATCCTTTTTTGGGAGAGTCGATCTTTGCTGTGCACCTGTTCTTTAAATCAAGTCTTGCGTGAATCAAGCGCAATCTTCAGACAAATAATACTTTGGGCGACACATGCATCTGATTTTGGGCTCGCCGAGCATACGGGTATGCGTGCCGTAATATCTTTTTACGCTGGGAATGGCTAGACTATTCAAAATGAATCCGATGGAACACAAACATGCACCTATAGGTGGCTGGGGGCTCTTCAATTTATTCTGAAATCAGGCTGAAATCAACAATCGAAGCTGTCACAGTGGACGCTTTTTATAAATACCGCAACCAGAAAAGAATACGCCCCTTTGCTCCCATTTTTCCTCCTCGTTTGCAGAGTCTCACATCTGGCAATTTCTACCACCGCCATCCCTTGTGGATTTTGAGTCTCAGGTGAGCCAAAGCTCACCATATCGTATACAATGTATTTTAATAGTTTCAGTCCTTCTTCGTTATCGCAGGGCTCCCGCCGAGTCCTCCTTGTGCCCTTTTATTCGCTACAAATTCACCATGGCACCTCGATCAGCTAGCACGTCCGCCCAGCCTGAGAAACCCCCGAAAAAAAGTGCGCAATTATTCTGCTAGGTTTTTTTTTAGGTTACTGACTTCTCGTAGCCAAATCCTCAAGCTCGGGGGGCGCTAAGAAGAAGAAGCTAACGGCGTTTAATAAGTTCATGGTGCGGCACCTCCCGCCTGGACTAGGCCCAACTAAACTATACTCCATCAGCAAACAGAAATGGCTCGTCTCAAAGAAACTCAGCCAGAGATATCGCACCAAGAGAGGTGTGTCTAGAGACTGCCTGTTATTCACCAGTGCGCTTAGATCACCACCAGGTTCAAACTCGCCACTACTAACTGGAAGAACGCACCAGAAAATCCTAAGCCGAGCACTTCATGATATTCCATCAACCTTGTTCCTTGAGACCACTGTATCTCTGTCCGCAATGCTGTCCTTGCCGTTTCTGCTGTGATAAATTTGTACTCTTTGATCATCTAATCCTTCATACCAGGCTACTTTTGATTATTAGGATTGACTTTGGTGACATTCTTGGCTTTAGGTTATATCTGTGCTATCAGACGTCGATCAGCTATTCAGTGTAGAATTTTGTCTGCTACGAGTCTCGTCACACATAAAGGCCGCCACCCAGCGCAGTCTGGGTAAGTTCCCATGGGTGGCAATCGAAGTTCGCCGAAGATCCCGCAGGGTGCTTGTTAACCTCCTCCTTGGGTACTGGAAAAATGGCCAAGATCCGTCGGGCGAGGTTCGGGTCAACAAGAGCGAGACTCATTCAGGGCGGAATCCGTATTTTGTTCACATCGCCGTGGGTCATGTTTGATACGCGTGCATTACACAGTTTGGCGGTGGGAAAAAAGGGCGCCCATAGCGGAAGTAAGTATTTGATTCCAATATTCCAAGATGGAACACAAACGAAACATTCCATTCTTTCCCAGTTCTCTCCATTTTCCTACTACAATCTCCCAACTTGTATGTAAATCACGATGATGACGAGGAGGCATATTTGCAAAACAAATTGCATTTAGTAAGGTCCGAAACGTGAGAAATATGAGCCCCTGTTTCCCGTGATCTATCGCGACCGTCACTTTACCGGAGGCAGCCAAAGTGATATGTGATTCAGCGCTATGCGTTATCTCTTTCCTCATCTCCTTCCTCGACGATAACTTCATTCGTTGGCCATTATCTCGCTCTCCTATATACCGCACTGTACCTTTTGGCTTTGCCTCACATCTTACTCATCTACTACGTGATCTAGAATTTCGTCATTGTCTTGGATAGTCGGATGTTGAACCCTACAGTAATCGATAACGGCGACACCGTTTTTCACTTCGATTTCCCTGAGGAATCGGACGTAGCGGCTCTAACTCGCGGTATATCGCGTCCTGCGAGTCCAGATCCTGCTTCTTCATCGTCGGGGATTGCAGAGGGCGAGAGGTTCGTAGAATGTATATGCCCAGAGACAGACAGCGGTAAAGGTAAAGGTGTTTCAATACCGATGCCCATTCCATCTAGCTCCCTTCTGCGCGAGGAGGATGTGTTTAGTGACCTGCAGCCGCCGAGCCATCTCGGATCCTCGCCTTCGTTATCGGTGTTCGTTAATTACCCCCAGAGGGATGGCCATAGTAGTTGGGGCCCGTCCTCGTCCAGCTGTTCCCCCAGCAATGCTAGCAGTCCTCCAGAATCTGTGATTGGGCCGTCCGAAGGAACGGTATACGGGAAGGGCAAGGGCAAGGCGACAGACTTACCCCCGTGTCTGCCGCCCCTCGCCTTCTCCCGTCCCGAATTCAGCTACAGCCACATTGCATGGCCTTCTTCGTCTGTCACAGATTCTGTGGAACCATCTTCCTACGGGTCTCCACGTTTTGATTCCCCGAATTCGCCGAGCCCCAGCCTTTCATTTGACGCTACTAACCTCCCGAATCCGAGTCAATCTAATCCATCACATAATCCGGCTCATGTCCGCCGGCGCACAGTGTCTAATAGTTCCATTCGTTCCACTTCCTCCGTTAGCACTTTGTCGTTGTCCAAGCTCAGAGGCAAAACATTCTCTGGGACTCCTGGCAATCTTACAAGGAAACTTCTCCGGAAATCTGGTATCCCCGCTACAGATGATGCTCCTGTTGGGGCCCCTACTCAGTCTGACCCGTTGCCTGACCCGTTGAGTCATTCGAGTTGCCAAATACTTGAGGACCGATCCAAGGGTGGATCGCTCTCGTATACGATCTCTAGTATTGACGGGTCACAGAGTTTCCCCTCAACCACCTTGAAGGGTAAATCGCGCTCGAACTCCTCTCCATTCCCATCTTCTATATTAGATCTGGCCACCACTGTTTCGTCCACAGACTATTTCGTACCACTGTCGTTGACAATTCCGACCAGCTACTTCGAAGCCCTGCCCAGAGAACTACGCTTGCGAGTGTTACTTGCATTCCTTGATGTACACGAGGAAGACCACGAGAAGGACCTCGTGCAGGGTCAGTGGACGGTCATGAAAGCTTCCTCGTCGAAGAATAAATGGGTCGGCAGGGACCGAGCCATGCGAGAGTTGGTGAAACTGAGCAGAGTAACGTCTTTTGTTCTTCTCCATTATATATTGCTGATAGACGTTCAGGTGTCGAAATCATGGCAGATGCTGCTGTCTGACGGTCAATTATGGCGGCGACTTGATCTCCGATCGTTCTGCAATGTTCCCAAAACACTCATCCTTCGGCTAACATCAGTGGCGGGACCGTTCATCACCAGCTTAAACTTTGCTGGACATGTCTTCTTACTTTCGACGACACTCACCGACGTTACGGATCATCTTTGTGTCCAACGGACCAGTTCTAATGGGGTTCTCTTCACGCAATTGACCGCCCTCAGTTTTCGAGGGTGCACCATGTTGACCATACAGTCCTTGCATTATCTTCTCAGATGCTCTCCGGCACTGGAGAAGCTAGATGTGAAGGGTCTCCACATAGTTACGAACACGACTTGTGAGGTGTTGGCAGTAAGTTGCCCACGACTCACAGACTTGAACATGAGCCGATGCCCTGGCATGGACGCAGATGGAATTTATAATTTATGTCAAGCTGCGATCTCTCGAAAGCAGACTCTATTAATGAGGGTGCTTCGTCTTTCAGGATTGAAATATGCTGACGACAAGACAATGGCGGCCGTGGGGAAAGCATGCCCTGATCTAGAGGTATTGGATCTCAGTTATTGCCGTCAATTGCACAACTCAGCCTTGGAGGCATTTGTTGCATGTGGCGAGGACGAGAATCTCGGCGTTGAGACGGTCGTTCTTAATGCTCGTCAAGTTGGGCGGGATGCTGGAGACAATAATAAGTATCGACGTCGCATCACACAGCTCCGCCATATTTCCCTCTCTTTCTGCTTCCTTTTAACCGACATCGCCTGTTCGAATCTTGTCCATTCGGTTCCTCGCTTGGAATTCCTCGAACTCGCGGGTATCGGTGACGACCTTGCAGATGAAGGGCTCATCAGGCTCCTGAATACGACCCCAATGATCCGGCGATTGGATCTTGAAGATGCTGCTCAAATCACTGATGCAGTCATTTCGGCCATCACCCCGTCTGTTAAAGCGGAGGACGAAGCTTCCTCAAATGTACGGGATGTACGAGAAGCAGGGCACGCCCTAGAGCATCTCGTAATTTCCTACGCCAGCAACGTCACGGAGGACGCGTTGTTGACTTTGATACGCGCTTGTACGCGCTTGAAAGTCCTGGAGGCTGACAATACTCGAATAGGAGCCAGGGTGTTCAAGGAATTCATTAGGCTGTGTCGCACCCGAGAGATGTCTGACAGCAGAATCGTAGCTGTAGACTGTCGTACGATCGGCGAACATGTGGTTAAAGAAATGGCTTCCACCACACGACCCCGGCTGGGCTGGCGAGCCCATGATTCGAGAAAATTGAAGTACCTCGATGGCCGGGACGGCGATTTAGAGGATTTGAAAGTAGGGCAGGACGAGTGCGACGATAAGAGGGTGGTGGTGAAGACTTTCTATTCGTGGCAGACCGTGGATTCGGTCAAGACCAGTCGGGAGAAGCGCCGGAAGTCTGGTTCTGGTCGGAGGGCAGTGAACGGGTCCGGGAGTAGTTCCGGCGATATTGATGATATAGGACATACGACGAGGTGGTGGTCTCCTGGAGGCCGAAGATCTGGTGCCAATAGCCCAACTGATGTGGGACGCGATACTTGTAGAATCATGTAAGATTTGTTTTTCTACTGTTTTTTGTTTTTCTCTTCATCCTTGCTTGATATTACACATCACATTCACAGCTACATGTACATTTTGTACCCGTATTGTACTAACAGACATTATTTTGTACCCTGTTGTATGTATTCTTTTACATCTCTTTTGACGAGACTATTATGACCCTCGTCGCAGTTTAAATACTAGATATGCTCCAGTTTCTAGATCAATACACGAAACCAGGGATGCTACACTAAAACACGCGAGTCTTATGTACTGCTACCCTTCTTTTTCGCCTTCTTCTCCGCTTTCGCTTTGGGAGTCGATTCTTTGCTCTTCTGCTTCTTCTTTCTTGGTCTAGTCTGCTGAACAGAGTCTTTACTTGACGCTTCAGTAAGCTGATTTGCCGAAGAGGCATCATCTCCGTATCCTATAGCGACATTGTCAGATTCCATGGAGCAAAGTACGAAAGGGAAACTGACCGGCGAAAGGATCTACAGTAGCTCTTCTTCGTTTCGTACCAGGGGTTGCAGAAGCATCGACGGACAGTTTTCCTTTATCGTTCTGTTCCTTAGCTTTTCCCTTACCTTTGACGTCAACAACCTTTTCGTCATCGTCATTGTCCATCTTCTCGTCGTCAAACACTTCCAAATCGCTTTCTTCGCTGCCTTCTGCAGCATCACGCTCCTTCATCTCCTTTTCATATTGTTGTCGCTCGAGCATTTTCTCCGTAACCTTGACTGGAACGCGAACGTTGGACGGACCAGGTGTCGGCTCCGCAGGCATTTCGCCGGGAGGCCTACCCAGCTTGGCTTGGGTAATAGCATGCTTAATGAATCGTCCGGCAGCGGCTTTGTCGATTTCGATATGCTCTACAGTCTGGTGAGTGAGATCGCGAAGAAACGGGGACTGCACGTACTGGTCTCTGGCTTTTCGGCTTTGTCAATCTTGTCAAAGTATCCTTTTATTCTATCCTGTTTGAGGTTGTAAGTAGTCGGGAACCGAGCAATTAAAGAGGACCTTACTAGCTCTGATACTACAGGATGAGTTTTTGGATCGATTCCCCTGGACTTTAGGTAAACTAGGATGGAGATGATGAAATGAAAAGACATAGAAGAGCTGAAGACGCACTGAAGACTAGGTCATAGGTGACATAGGTAAGAAGTGTTTGCAGTTTAGCTTGTTCGATGGGCTCCAAGGACAGAAGAGTTTCGGGTAGTGTCTGGGTAAACAACGGCTCGAGCTGAGATTCTAGCTCTGAAAGGGATGATGAAAGAATCGCCAATTTCGATTTTGCCTTGGCCGTTTCGGTAGTCATGGTCGTTCGCGTTGGGGAAAAGTCCACGTGCGCGTGAGTCTGGTTTTGCGTTTCGAAAGAAACAAACGCAAACAGCAGCTTGAACATGGTCAGTCATCTTGTTGGGCATCTGTCCAAGCTAACACCTTTCTTCAGTCTTCTGAATTGAGATATACAGCCAACACACAGCTAGAGCATTGTGAGTGAGTCATATGCTGCTCTGACTTTTTTAAATCGAAATCCTGGACAGTGCATGCTCGATATACGGGAACTGGTGAGCGCTGTTTCATCTATCTGGATTAGCCTCTAACCCCCCCTGCTATTAGGGCATGCGGACTTGACGAAATAGTAAGGGCGCTGTCGCCGTTCTAGAGCTACCGAGTAGACTAAATTCCCTTGTAGTGACTGGCTGACGCATCAGCACCGAGATACACTTTCGTCCATAGTAGGACACTCTACCCTGACTTCATACCTTGCTATTGCGGACGGAGAAGCAACGGGACGCGTCAAGTTTGAAATGACCGAGGCAAGTGTCAAATTTGATAGGTGAGATCGCATATAACTGAAACGATGTATTTCAGCGAATGTTGCAGCCATGCGGCCCGCCTCCCCGGAAAGATGATGATTAGGAAATATTAGTGTGTAACTGTTGAATAAATAGACGCAGTGGATGTGCGTTCGTGTGCAGTATCAGTCATTGAGGACCAAGGTACCTCCACCGTCGGACCGTAACATGGGCTGCTGTTCCGATGACCGGAACCCGCTGAGTGATCGGAATTTGTGGCCACGGATGCAGAACGATGACATAAGGACCCCATTCTTGGTTCGTTGTTTGACCGGACGCTACCACCAAATGGGCATCACTCGGAATCCCTGGCATCAACGTATTGGGTATATCGTCAAACGGGCGCCTCCCACATCTCTTCTTCTTCTTCTACCTCCCATGTACCTTCCTCGCTGCCACCCGGCCTTCTGACTTTTTTTTCGAGGTACTCACCAGAAGCCAGGCCGGCGAATTAGTCACTGGGCACCTCTTTGGAGATATATATATTCGGCGTGAAAGTTGGGTGACAAAGAGTCATTGTTTACTGCAGCCGGTGAGTTCGTGCTTCGACATGGGTGGACAAAGGACTGAACAATGAACAAGTTACCTTGCTCATTATTTTACCGCCAGTGGCACTCCCAACCTCGGCCCTGCCTGTGCTTACTTAGGCCTACTGTCATAATGGGATCGACTACTGCCCCACGTCCCACTTCTTACTTTGCACCATCACCACCCTCTTCCACCTCCGTCTCGGAGCCCTCTTTCATCGTTGCTCGTCCCCGCAACACAGCTACCTCTCGTACATCAGTAACCTCCCACTATCGTCCCTTTTCCACATACTACCACCCTGGCATAGAAGAGCCTCATCATCCTCTAAAACGTCGTCGCTCCAGTGTCTTTGTCTCTTCTGCCACCGGTCTTTCGTCCCTCGGAAACATGGTGTTTAAACACAAGGACAAGGATTTAGACCCACCTCGTCCCAACTCACCGGCACCGCGTCTTCGCAAGGATTCCGATCTCACGTCTTCAACGCGTTTCAAAATGCCCAAAACGCTCAGGAAGAAGAGATCCATTGCCCATTCACTCGCCTCTGACGTGACTGTGATGCCACACACACCCACGGTCTTGCTGTCAACCAGCAGCTCTCCGTCTTCATCGCCGGCGTCACCAACCGAAGAAATTTCACCCAGACCCTCACCAGCGATCGCAGAGCCCGAGGACGACGATGACGGCGAGGATTCCGCTAAACCGCCCAAATACAGAAAGAAGGATACTTGGTCTAGAAATGACTTTGGCCTCAAACTTCATCCTTACCCGAAGGAATCACCATATCCGCGGGCGTTCGATTCCATCTACCTTGATGTGTGAGTTTTCGGTGGTACCGTGACCATTCTAGCCTTTCCTGACCGTTACTTAGTGATATGTTGAACAACGAGTTATTACAGCGCCTTCAGCCTAGGAATTCTCCGAGTTTCCGTGATTACGGCAATGCACCTCCCCGTTCTGTAATCGACTTGGGCTGCGGGTCAGGCTTTTGGCTTGTGGAGGCAGCGGCCGCATGGAAGCATACCAAATTCGTCGGATTTGACCTTGTGGACGTCCTCCAGCGCGACTTTCAAAAGATAGAGAATGTACAATTTGTCCGTGGCAACTTGTGCGTATTATTTATACCCTAACTTGATATTATTTGACGCATATGTTCTGGTTTTCAGCGTTGCGTATCCTCTCCCGTTTCATGATGGCTCCTTCGACATGGTTAGAATGGCCAACCTCTCTTTATGCATACCTTACTCGAAGTGGGAGTTCGTTCTGTCCGAAGTCTATCGGGTTCTAACGGTGGGAGGTCGTCTCGAGCTCATAGATGATCAGTTATTCTTCCCATATGGCGAACCTCCGTCCCCATTTCCTACGACCCAACATGCGCCGAGGAAGCCTCATCAAGGCTCATTTATTGATTTCGATGACGAAGATGACGAAGAGTCAGGAGAGAGCGGTTCCGAGGAACACAGTCCAGTTAGCCTAAGCTCAGATTTAGGATCTGACCCAGCCGAGACTCTCGTCGGAGACGACGAATCCCTGTCCTCCTCCTCGTCTCTGAAGGAACATTCCCCCAGTCCTCATGTCTCTGTAGATTTGTCACCTCGTGACTGCCCTCCGCCGAAGGACTCATGCATTCTTCAAGAGCCTCCGGAGCCAACTAAACCTTGGAATGTCGCTGCCGCCGAGTCCCGGAACCTAGAAGTACAGTTCGAGAACATGCTTGCGAGCCAGCATGGAATCCATCCGCGTGCCGCAGAATTTGTCCTCGACCTTATGAAGGGCATTTTTGGGACAAGGCTTGCTGGCAAGATGAAAAGCATGCATCTCAAGGTGGCCCCAACGGAGCTCTCTGCGGAGAAGAAGAAGACCAACATCATACCTGCGGATCTCCTTAAAAAGCTTTCGATTAATATCGAGTGGGGGGACAAGGACAAGAAAAAGAATCGACCGCGACGGAATACGTTAGAGGAGGACAGTGGGTCGGAAAGCCGAACGAGCTGCGACACCTGTGTGTCTTCCTCCGACAGTGGGCAGGAGACCGTCAGTGCCAAGGCTGCTAGTATGCTAGGCATATCGATGTCCGAGGTTAGCGCCGCTTCCAAGGAAGCATCTGCGAGACGGCCTGCGTTGAATTTAGATTTGCCGACATCAGACCTCGACCAATCTGGACAGTCTGGAGGACTGCTCCTTTGGCCACGCACCTTCCTTCCTTTCTCGTCTGCCGACTTGGAAATGCATTGTTGCATAAACATACATACGCTCCTTGGATGCAAGGCTGCTCTGGCGGACTGGATAGAAGACTTTGTTGATGAGGCTGGCGAGCGAGTCGTCAGCAGAGCCGAGTTTGAGGACGCCATTTGGTCATACGAATGGTAGGTTCCTATTTAGTCTACAATGATCGTTTCGTTTACTAATGCGTTCTGTGTTTAGTTTCCGGCGGCGTCGGTTCAATTGGCATACTGGACTGCCTAGCTCGAAATGTCCCACTACCGACAGCATTAAGCTTCCCCTGAAGTCGACAGCGTCCAGTCCGGATGCTACTGACAAAACGTTGGAGTATCCTTATGGTCAAAACGAGTTGACCCATGTTCGCACTATCCGCGTTTTTGAGGGTATCAAGTCATTATCACGACCGCCATCTGCTCAATGAAGATGAAACCGCCCTTTCGTTCTCATCCTGTATCTTCCCTTCGCCTTGCTTTTTGTATCATATGGCCGGATTTATGTCTAGGGTAACCACACCTCCCTTATCACGTCGCTTTCATCTGCTCTCACGTCACTCCTAGTTATCGTCACTGCATTTAGAACGTTCTTCCGCATTTTGGTTTACTGTACATCTCTACCCCTACAACGCCATATGAGGCGACGACACTCTCTTCCTTTCGAAGTTTATCTCACGACCCTCGACATATCTCCCTTTCCCTCACGTTTTCATGGATACTATCGTTATATCGCCTCTCACATCGCATCGCATACATGATATACTCTTTGTATTTTGTACTATAGGCTCTCAATGTTACAGTAAATTCAACGTGTAAACATCGAAGGAAGACATGATCTATTTGTCTGATGAGAGTGGGGGCTGGGGCTGCGGGTGGAGGCTAGCAGGACCCACTCAGTAAGTACTTCTCTGCCCCACTGAGGGGCAGGACAGGGTAGCCAGCCACTGAGGTGAGTAGGTAGTCACAATGTCAGATGACCGTGACGAAAAGATACAGGAAGCGGGCCGGAAATGCCGGAAAGCCGCAACGCGTTAATCAGCCCAGACGCGCGTCTCTTCTCGAAACTTCCACAATCTCACATTAAACCGCGGTGTCCTACGTTTCTTGTCCACTTAAACTACAATGTCGACCGATATCCTCATAAAGTCGTTTACTCATCTCACAGGACGCCCAAAAGCTGATCAGGCTATGCAGATGCTACGGAAAGTGGCATCGATAGTCAAGCCTATCATGCGAACGCATCAATGGATTCTTCCTACATTGGCAGAATTCTTTCCGGACCAGTCAAATTTACTTGGTGCGCTTGCTAGTGTCGTGGATACCTTAAACAATGCTAATATACCAGCAGGAATGAGTAAGCTCTGGATATGCTCACGTACTATTTGATACATACTCGTGGTTCTCAGATGTCAATATGGGTCAAAAGATCTTACTGAGATTGCGTCCTGCTTATTCCCCCGAATCATTCTTAGATATCGAGGAAGTGGTCCAGACTATGTTACATGAGGTACCCATCCGAGTACTTTAAGTGTTCAGGAGCCTAACTATATATCTATCAGTTGGCGCACAACGTTCACGGCCCGCATGATGACCAGTTCTACAAGTTCCTTTCTGGCCTTCAAGATGAGTACGAGCAACTCGTGCGAACTGGTTATGCTGGGGAAGGATTCTTTTCCAAGGGACACCGGCTAGGGGGCGATATATCGCGTAATGTTCCCCAGTATATGAGCCGCGCCAAAGCACTTGAGGCTGCAGAGAAGAGAAGACGAGCATCTCAGGTCTTAGGTGGAGGTGGGAGACGAGTAGGCGCCGGTTCTTCTGGTATGAGAAACGGAAAATCGCTGCGAGAATTAGCTGCTAAGGTATCATTTTCTCCTGGGTTTAACTCGTAGTGCTATGGCTAATTATTTGAATTTAGGCCGCTGAGCAGAGAGCACACGACGAGAAAGCGTGCGGGCTTGGTACGCGTGCTGAGCGAGAAGCCGAGAAAGCAGCCAAGGAGAGTGTCGTTATTGATCTCACTGGCGACGACTATGATGAGGGTTGGGATCCGGCGGTCATTATTGTGTCAGACTCTCGTGAGCCTGGTCCGTCCAAAAGGCCCATACCTACGCGGAACAGACCATCATCATCAAGTCCCAGGGAAAGCAGTAGCTCTGTGGAGCACCGCTCTACTGGCTTTACACAATCTGATCAGTGGTCATGCGCTGCGTGTACGCTATTGAACGCACCCATGGCGCTCCAATGCGACGCATGCTTGACTCCTCGAGCCAGCGATGGTTGGACCTGCCTTGCATGCGGTCAGGGAGGAATGGCTCATGATTTATGGATGTGCTCTTTTTGCGGTCAAATAAAGACTCATAGCTGAGCGTTTCGCTTTTTGAGATAGATTCCCGATACCTTTATCTCTCCACTGTACAACACCATGAACGTAGAAACAACATTATTGTACAGTTATTTTCATGATCTTCACATTTTGCTTTTCAAGATCGACGCGCCGATCGACGATATCGAGGAAGAAACTTCTTGTTGTAGGGTAGTCAAGGTCGGAGATGATAAGATTGTATTCTTTGCGTATGATCAGCCGAAGAAAGTGCTCTTAACGTGGCACTCACGGTGGGCCGTTGCACAAAAGGTAGCATATGTGTCTTCATTGCGTATTGTCAGTGCGATGAGAGCTACTTTTCGACGTATTTCAGATCCAGGGTCTAATGCGAGTGAGAGTGTGGCCATTAAAGCCGGGATCAGACTGGGATCAAAGACCTGACTACCTTTCAGAGCGGTGTAGTACAATAAACAACAAGGGGCCATACAATATCTGCCCCGATTATTAAATCGGCATTGATTTCTCGTTGGATTCTTGCTTTAATGGTTGAAATATCTGCATGCAATGCGTCTGACCAATCCAGCATACTCACCCTGATGTTATCACGGCGGTGACTACCAGCAGTCATATCTGAAGACGTCTTGGTCAATGATGCAATGGGCGGAAGCAATACACACTTGCTGCAAGGTAGTTTAATGTTGCTGATACATCTGGCAATGACCTCGCTGTCTACGTCGGTCAAATGCAGCATGGGTCTCAGTGTGCCTCCCTGCGGTAAGTCTGCAGGTGAGCCTGAGCCAGCGAGCATCTGCACGCTCCCAATGATCATTCCTAGAAACCCAATTCCCGACCCTAGTTCTAAGACACAGGCATCGCGAACCCAATCTATTTTGTGAAATTGGTAGGCGTTTGGGCAAAGTTACGAATGGAGAAATGATACGAACCAGGATGTGATATAATATAGTTAGCGAGATGTAAGCTAGCGAGCCACGTCCGAAATCCTGTCGTGCCGCTTTCTATCATGGTCCCGGATTCAAGAAGAGTAGTCCTGAAGTACTCAATGGGGACCGATGTTTTGTTACTGTAGGGTGGCACGTCAAGACTCCAATAGTATGTAACGTAAGATGGGGAAGGAGGCGCTGGGACTGAGATACCGCGTAGAGAAGTACTACATACCCGCCACAAGCTCAGCATCATTTAATGTGCAAATTTATGAGAAAAACATACGGGGTAGATGTTTCCGTCAAGATACTTAATATTCGCGTATCGATCTCGACGTCCTTCATTATTCCATACATTGACCTTTGACGAGCAGAAATTGTACACAAGAACGTACCAGCTCCAAGTATTGTACGACCCGTTTCCAGAAAGACTTCTGATATTGCTTAGAGGGGGGGAACTTGGAGAAATGCGGGTCAAGAATGATAGATTGAAGAAGAAATTCGTGGAAAGTTTCTTTCGAAATGAAGTGAGGAAACTGCATTCGGGATGCTGGAACGATTGCGGCATATTCTTGCAGAACAGTAAAAAGTTGGGGAACAGCATACTCCGACATTGAATGAAGGTGCTCCAGCCCGGCACGATTTCAGAAGCAAGGTAGCTTGCGCCAAGATCGAGCTGCCAATGACCTACCCTAAAGTAGCCACGTGATGAGATAAATTCTTCAAATTGAAGAAAATTTTCAAACATGTTGAGCCTATATCGACATCTCGCCTTTCGATGCGCACGACCGTCTCTTGTACATGCACGGCCCAATTTGCGGCATAACCTGTCGTCCTCCGCCATCCGTTTTGTGGATGACATTGGGGGCTCAGGCAGTACTCCCGACTCGGCTGAAACCGTAAAGAAACTCGCCGACGTCGAGGAAGATGCTGATATATCTTCAATGTCTGAAGAGGAACGTTTAATGCTGGAGGCAGATGAGGAAGGCTCCCAGTCTGAGGAGGTCCTGGCTGGGCAGTCTGAGGAAGCTGCAGAAACAGTAACGGAGGAAGCTGATGAATTCGAGGGAGAGTCGGAGGAGGATGAAAGGCAATCCGGCCAACCAAAATCGTACGCGGCGTTCATGGAGAAAATTGGAGGGCGGTTTAAAATAGCCAGCGAGCCAAAGTGGCTTGGAGGGGACATCGTTGGGTTGCTCTTCCTTTTACACTTTCGTGAATGCTAATATTCGTATCCGCAGCCGTTTCCGATGAACCGTTCCTTCAAACCTCCTCCACCTCTTTCGGACAGTCATAGGTCAATCATCTACCAGGAATACATGAGAGAC
>JAUEPR010000333.1:0-23726 GCA_030435655.1 Armillaria novae-zelandiae | reverse complement strand
GCTGCTCGCTCAGAATCATCAGCAGTTTCACTGCTTTGTTGTTCTTTCTCCTGCTCCTCCTCAGAATCAGCACCTAACAAGTGCAGAAAGGCAGCAAAACGAACTTCAGAGCACAAACGGCTACAAAGACAACGTCCAGACCGGGGTAGAGGACGGGGAAAAAGTATGTACATTTATTACCCTTGTCCTTGTCAAATTTTTCGTTCCTACCTGACCTATAACGTTGTTAGGGGCAAAACCCAACATCTCCAGTTACTCACAATACAACAGACCACGCAGTCTCCCAGACAATAGATTCCCCGTCGCATCCGCCCATGCATCCCGGCTTCCAACAGTAATGCCCGTTCACTGTATCCCATACCCCACACGCTGTTCTTTTGATCTCTCCAGCCGTGCCTCTAAGTATACCATCATCAACCGACCCAAAAAGAAAAAGGCGATGAAGGCATACAGATTGATAACAGCCGCTTGCACCCCTCTCGTTCCTTGACATTGGACTGGCTCGGAGTCCTGTGATCTTTTGACGATCTTTCGCTCGGTTTTCCCGTATTTGTGCGTTGTTTTGAGTCTGAAAGACTCGTTGGTGTACATGTCCGTGTGTCGAAAGGGAAAGCATAGGCGATCATCCAAAGGTGAGAATGATCATTATATTGCACGAATCCAGAGCTGACGGTCTATAGTTGATGCGATGTGTACCAGTCAAGGTAGCAACTGATCAGAGAGGTTGACTAATGGTCTTGATACTGAGGCCGGTTGTATCTGGATAAATATACGTGCGGGGGAGGACGGGGCCATGGATCTGGAAGAGGTGGAGAGCGGGCGAGAACATGTGGGTTCTGTGCTGAGAGAAGGATGCGAGGGAAGCAGTGGCGCAGACAGATGAAGATGGAGGGAGGTGGTCTGTGACTGTGCCAGGGAGTATTTGTTGCAGGCAAGACCAGCCTGGACCCGAGCAGCGTCAGTGTATTCAAACGATGTCGTGGTTGTATTGGGAAGGGCTCGATATTGTCTGCGAACGCATTCTTCATTCAAGCTAGTGAGATCGGGCTATGAGACGGAACACGATGCACCTACCATCCTAGAATGGGAATGAAATGTGTGTGTGAACGCTGAGTCCGCCTTTTTTGAGTGCCTAGAGAATAGGGACGGATGGTCACCAAATGCGTGCATTGTTCGTAGAAAGACAAAGGCACAACAACCAAATCAGGCGGGTGAACAAAAGGGACGGCAATTGCCGATTTGGGACAACAAACTGATTAGACCTGACCATGTGGACTTCATCGTCTGGAATTGCATCCTCTATGCATAGCAGTAATTCGGACCTTCTTTTCCTCGTTCTTGTACTTAGGAGCTGGGCCTAGTCCCTGTATATAAAGTTGGTCTCTTGACAAGCTTTCTGGCCTGTCATTCCATCTCATCTAATGTTTGTTCATGCCATCCTCGGTCTCCACTACACCTCCTCAAAACTCTGCTACCGAGGCCCCAGAAATACCTTCCTGTGGAGATTTATTTTGTCGAAGAATTGTCGTTGACTCCTTGCCATAATTTACTTGCCACTAGTGCAAGAACTCCGTCGGTGTGAACAAGCTCTCTCGGCATCATGCTCTTCGTGCTGTTGACAGGCAAGCTACCCTTTGTGGACTCCTTTTGAACCAAGATTACAAATCAAGATCCAGCATAGTGAGTTTGAGGCATTACATATGTTCGCTTAGCTGATTACTCCTTTACAGGTGACATCGACTTTCCATCTGATGTTGGTCGTAGTACGGAACGAGTTCTTTGGGGATGTATGGACCGAAACGTCTCTTCGCGCTGGACAATTGCCATGGTGGATGAGGTCGCGTGGGGTGTAGGAGGCGGAAGCGAAGGTGACGATATTGCACCTCCCGAGATTGACGATGACGTTTCAGCTCACCGTTCTTCTCCAACTACCCCTCAATCCCACTCGCGGCCCCGAAGCGCCGATGTTCCGGATTGGGAGCAGGAAGACGGGCCGATGAGACCTTCCATGAGCACGGCTGCTAGGCGGTCTACATCTCGTGCCCGACGCTCGTTATCTCGCGCACCAGTGCTGACCAACATGGGGAGCATGGAACGAAGCATTTTGCGACATGCAGTCCCTGGACTTGACTCCTCCATTATAAGCCTACAATCCTCGTCTTCGATTGCGTCTTCCCCACCATCATCGGCTCCTCACTCACTTGAACGCGGTCGTGGTCTACAAAAGAGATCTCCATTTGTGACATCCATTTCACGATCCAATAGTCCCTGTATCCTTCCAACGACTCCTTCTGACTATAACATGCCATCCATGCTGCCTATCAGCGAGTTGGAACGACAACCGTCTCGCGGTCACAAGCATTATACTGACAACGCCCGCTGACCCTTTATTATCGCCCTCCAGCGAGCTCGATGCTGCTGATGAATGGGATACGCTGGACCCACGCTCATCTATTGCGAAAGAAAAGTTTTCCATATCCAATGCTAGCGAAAGAGCGGAAAGCTCGCCACCGACGTCCACCAAATGGGCTGACGTTATCCACACCAAGTTCGAGTCTCCACCAGGCTTGTATGCAACGCCTCCACTAGTTATAGGTGCAACACCGAATGGTGTTCGAAGCAGAAGTATGGGAGCAAGACGCTGAGACGACGAGGTTATCTCGGTGATGTGTTTCTCATACTCAACTGTGGATCGTAACCGATGATCGCGCAGGGGATATCTATTCAGCCTCACGGCCCCAGTTAAACAAAAAAAAGTATATTTAATTTATTCCTGAGTATGTATCTTTCTGTGCTTGTACTTTTCCTTTTTCTTCCTGCAATTTGGTTACCCCCACGCATATTCTGATACGTTATTCACTCTCTTTTCTCACTCATGACCCCAGCTTTCATCGTTATTATATTTTGTACAGTGTAGTGGATGCCCCTACTCTACTCCGTAATACCCATACCATGTAATTGTATTATGACCTAACGACGTGAATGAATGAAGATTTTTTTATATTTGTCTTGTCGAATGAGTGCTTTTTATTCCTGACTTCTCTTGGTTTCCTGGTGTAAGCATATTCACTCTTGTAACACTTCCCACTCAGGAAGACCAAAATATGAAGGCAAACAGTTCCAAAGTTGCTTATGGCCATCTCTCCTCGTCGGAACACCAAGTGAAAAAACAGGGCCTGCAAACTCTCCTCATCCGCCAAATCGTTGGAATAGTAGGCAGGGAAATCATCATCTATTAACAGAAGAATATAAATGAGCATCTCAGTCAGGCAGCACAGCATAGGTGAGACGACTATATTGAGTCTACTGTACCTATTAACAGAAGAATATAAATGAGTATCTATGAACAAGTGTGAGTAAGATAGTAATAAGCACAGTAATGATATACATACCTCAGTCGGGCACAGTGTAGGTGAGACGACTGAGGTATATGGGTATCTATGGCCTGACTATATAGGTGATCGAGAAAGGACAGGAGGTGTATATATATATAAGGTAAGTAGGAACAAATGATTGCAAAGTAAGATAAGGTATAATGTACGGATATCCTCCAACACTCCCCCATATCTGTTCAAGCCACTGGGACAATGTTCAGCATCTCGAGGTAACTGTTGTGCATGTCATGAGGCAGGGGTTTGGTAAACATATCTGCAGGATTCACATTTCCCTGAATAAACTCGACACATAGTTCACTGTCCTTTACAAGCTCCCTAATAAAATGCTCATGAATGCGGATATGCTTGACCTTCTGATGGGACCATGTGTTCATTGTCAGGGCCACAGCACCCTGGTTATTGCCATACAGGATACCAGGATGTGGTTGGGGAAGTCTGACTTCATCCATCCAAGATAGTATCCACATCATCTGTTGCGCTGCACAAGTAAGAGAGATATATTCAGCCTTGACTGTGGATAAGGCGACTGTGGCCTGTCATTTTGAGCTCCAGCAAATAGGGCCACCAGCCATGGTAAAAACATAGCCTGACTGTTGAATGAGTCATGTCCCTACAACCCCCATAATCCGTGTCTACGAACCCAATGGGCGTCAGTGGCTGGTCGTGTGAGAAAGAGATACCTCGGTCCATGGTGCTCTTTATGTACCCAAGTATGTGCAACAGTGCCTTCCAATGCTCCATCCCAGGGTTGGATTGGAAGCAGGCAAGCAGACTAACAGGGAAACATAAGTCAGGATGAGTTGCGAGCTGTCCCCACATAACATGGCCTAGCAGTCATCAGTATGGGAACCGTTCCATAGTGTCCTTTTCTGCCTGGGTGTTCAGTGACTGTGACTGGTCGAGTATGATTCTGATGGGTAAGGGGGTGGTTCGTGGCCATAAGTATCTGAGGTTGAAGTCCTGGAAGACATTTTCCCAGTATGGGCACTGTGAGAAAGTGATAGTACTGGCCTCAAGGTCTTGGTCAATCTTCATCCCTAGAAAATACTGATTCTCCCCCACATTGGTGAGCTCCCATTTCTCCTCTAACTCCTTGCACTGACTCACTTCCTCTGCACTCAATGACACTCCCCACATGTCATCGGTATAAGTATCTGTGATGGTGTACTCACCTCCAGGCTCGCCAATAGTCCTCACAGTATGGGTCTGCCCTTGACACACAATATCCCAGGTCCTCAGTAGGTTTTCCTGAGTGTTTCAAACCAGTTATGACCACCTTGCATGGTCCCATAAATAGTATGGACAAGCTTGCATACCTTGTCCTCTTGTCCTTCTACGATATATCCTGGGGGCTGGCACATATAAATGTCCTCCTTTGTTTTGCTATTCAGGTAGGCTGAGACAAAGTCCACTTGCCAAAGGACAAGATTGAGTTTTGCTGCAACAGTGACTGACATTCATACAGATTCAAGACAGGGTGACTGCAGCCCAAGTGTCATTGTAGTCAAGTCCATATTGCTGGGTATAGCCCTTCCCAACGAGCCTCGCCTTATCCCAGAGCCAGTTACCATCACCATCCCATTTCATTCCATATACCCATTTGCAGTCCATTACGTTCACTCCATCTGGTCTGTCAACGAGATCCCATGTATGCTTGGTCATATGCATCTGGTATTCCATGTCCATTGCTGCCTGCCAGCATTCCTCATCTACATGCAACATGTCCTGGTGGTTTTGTGGAATGTAGGGGTTTGGTGAGTTTCTGGTGGCCATCAAAGCATGTGGCTGTTTGCTATTGGTCACCTAGTCATTTCTGCCTGCATGGGCCTCAGATTCACGTTGCTCTGACAGCAGAGATTCAGCGGCATCAGTACTGGGGCATGTCACACATGTTGATTGGCAAAACATTGGTTCCGTGGCATTAGGTGCAGTGGGAGTTGGCTCAGCTGGTGCTGTCATGGGTGTCGAGGTGGGAGTAGAAGTGGTGAGTGCAAAGGTCCTTCCAATTCCCAAGCACTTGCGGCCGGAGCTCCTACTACCGCACACAGGTGTCGCAACCCCAATTGCAAGGCCAATAACAATTCTCAGTTGTGTGCTGAGTCTTATCATGGGCCTTGCAATCGGGGTTGTGACACCCACATGCAGTAGTAGGAGCTCTGGCCACAAGTGCTTGGGAATTGGAAGGACCTTTACCCATGGCACAAAGTGTTGCTGCATGAGTTTGGAGGTGCAAGATCACATCACTTGATGTTGGCATCTGGTACAAACTTGGGAGGATAGGCATCCAGTGATCAGTGGGAATTATCAAGCAAATAATTATTCCCTTGAACTCCTGATCACTCAATGCCGCAGTATGAAGATCGTTCACAGCTCATCGTTTTGTCCATAAGTCAGCGACATGGACATCAATATCACAATTTCCATCAAATTTGGCTGCATTCAGCGATGCTTCAGCCTCGGAGAGGGCCATATTGGTCTTCTTTGCGTGCTCTGAGATGATGGAATCCCAGCATTCCTTTGCCATTCTGTCGGTCTTAACCCCTAGACCAATAGGGTCAAGAACATTCAGGACAATGTGGGAGTGGGCAAGCTGGTTGTGGAAAATCCATTCGTCATATGAGGGAGAAGATGAGTATATGGGAGTGGGATCTGGTGGTAAGGATGTAGTTGTAGCTGTGGTAGTGGTAGTTGCAGGGGCTGCAGGACAGGCTATAGTTCCTGCAATATATCCCCATAAGCCTTTCTCCTTCAGTAACTCGGTAAGTTGGAGCTTCCAGGAGGCATAATTCTTCCCATTAAAATGGCTACTCATGTCAGGGAGGATTGTAACTCCCGACACTGATGACATCATTTAGGGGTGTAAGGTAGTAGTGAGGACAGTGGTGTGGTATTAGATAAAGTGGTAAGTTGAGTCAAAAATCCGCTGCGTATTCTTCTTGACTGAGTTATAGGCAACAGGGCCACATAACCTATTAACAGAAGAATATAAATGAGCATCTCAGTCAGGCACAGCATAGGTGAGATGACTATATTGAGTCTACTGTACCTATTAACAGAAGAATATAAATGAGTATCTATGAACAAGTGTGAGTAAGATAGTAATAAGCACAGTAATGATATATATACCTCAGTCGGGCACAGTGTAGGTGAGACAACTGAGGTATATGGGTATCTACAGCCTGACTATATAGGTGATCGAGAAAGGACAGGAGGTGTATATATATATAAGGTAAGTAGGAACAAACGATCGCAAAGTAAGATAAGGTATAACATACGGATATCCTCCAACATCATAGTCTCTCCCACTCCCCATAGCATCTAGGAGTAGGCAATGGACGGTTCCTGTACACTTGGCAATTTCCGTTATTAAGTTATGGGTTGCATGTATGTCCTATTTTTTTGGCGATGTTGCTAGACTAACTGATGATGTGTAGACTAAATGTGTTTGATTCTCGCAAGGTGGAATACAAAGCAGCAGGAGGTTGTGAGCTAGATGTGATCAATAGTACTAGGATATGACTTCCCTAGCTTTTGTTAGCAGGCGACATGGGTGAGATCAAGCCAGAGCTATGGGATCAGATCAAAACCAGGGACTCATAATGGCACGAGGAGGGCAAGGTGGAGATCATTACTGGTGTACATAGACTTCTTACACCACAATGCTGTATGCTAGCAGGAGAAATATTCAGTCCTTTTCATCAACAAGGTTCACATGCTCGGCATTGAGTATTTCTCATGTTTGAACCAAGCTGTGGAAAATGATCTTGCTCCTCTAGTCATTCAATGGCTCCTAACCAGATGGTTTGTGGTTGAGGAATAGCTATGTCTGGTTTTACTGGACTAAAATGCCTTGACACGCTCGCAATGTGTCTACACATGTAATTTTGCGAAATGGATCAATACATGCCTTGCATAATGGCTAGGTACTGAGATAATGAAAGATACAGGTAGAGCGCAGTGTCAAACACACAGAGTGCAATGATATATGTATAGAGCACAATATAGAGTCGTGTGCAGTACAGCCTTGGGTGACAATTGGTAGAGTGCATGCTCTAATTTAGTGTGATACTAGTCGAGGTCACACTAAGTATGAGAGCTCAGCACTTGATACTGAATGCACTAAGAGGCAGATCAGCCATGCGATCTAAGGAATTGATGAGAGACAGGCATGATACTAGGAGAACTACATGAAGCTAAGACATGCGCGTGTATAGGAGCATAGAAGTAGAGTGCATGAAAAGATGCATGCTGCACGCATGTATGAAAGTAGACATGGAGTGCAGTGATATATGAATCGAGCGCAGTGTCAAACCAATAGAGTGCAGTGATCAAACCAAGATAGTGCACAGTGTAACAACGTGCATGCGTGCAAGTCTTCAGTGACGATTGGTAGAGTGCATGCTCTAACTTAGTATGATACTTCATTGAGGTCACACTAAGTACAAGAGCTCAGCACTCGATACTGAATGCACCAGAAGCAGACTGCATACGCACCCTAATGCATTACTGAAAAGACATGCCTGAGAACTATGTGACACAATGATCTATGACGCACAGGGCACAGATCACACGGCATGCTATGCGTGTGTCCCAAATAATGCCTGAGTATAGATAACTCCGAGAGAACCCAGTTTGGCCAAAGAGCACAGTGCCTATGCTTACCACGGGTATCCCCCACCA
Source organism: Armillaria novae-zelandiae (assembly GCA_030435655.1). Lineage (NCBI taxonomy): Eukaryota > Fungi > Basidiomycota > Agaricomycetes > Agaricales > Physalacriaceae > Armillaria > Armillaria novae-zelandiae. Next base: position 15,651 of record JAUEPR010000333.1, on the reverse strand, counting down.
ACCAGAGAAACCTAGAAACTCAACTTTAGAATAGGATACAGCCTATATGATTGGTTGTCAGTCCAGGTATACTCCAAGGAAATGACGAGTGACATGCCAATGCAAAGAGCGCAGTGCGAGTGGAGTCTCAACCATGAGGAAACAGAGTCTGGTCTCGAGATAGACCTCTGACCAAGTGTCCAGCCCTGGGCATGCTATAACAACACGCACACATTGTGAGGGATAATGTTCTGAGGTTGTAACAGTAGTGTATTAAGTTGTACCAAGTTGTAGGACATAGAAATGTATAAATACGGTAGTATAGATAGAGTACAATAAGTTTCGAGCCCACAGTGTAATAGTGCAAAGCTTTTCAGCCACACGCTCTAGCACTTAGAGTAGCTAGGAACTTTGAGAGAGAATACAACCCATATCAGATATCTATTGTGTGAATTAAGTCATGTGCTTAGATAAGAAAATAGCATGGCACTCTGTGCAGAGAGTCTGGTTTCGGTTTGACTTGCCCTCTGTGAGGGAACAAGAGTACGGTGTCTTGAAGGTCACCCTTTCGAGTTCTTGAGGGCATTTGTGTGACATGAGGCATTACAGGCAGCAGAGGTTCAAACCCTTTGGCTTGATTAGTGCTCGCTCTTCTGTGTTATTTCCACAGGTTGGCAAAGGTTCAAACCCTTTGGCTTGTCAGACGGGGTTTCTCTGGATTGCATAGGTTTGAACCCTGTGAATCTATGATTGGTTAGAAGCTCGAGCGCATAGGTTCAAACCCTGTGGCTCTTGTGGAAGTTTCAGAGTTTTGTGTCAGTGTAGACACTTCTCCACATGTTTGTGAAGGTTTTGGTTTAGCACGTGACACATGAGGTTTATTAGTGTGTTGGGTTGAATAGGAATTAGTTTCTGCTTCAAGCACAGTTGTTTAAGTCGTGTTTAAGGTGTTATTGGTAGTGTGCAGTGGTCATTAGAGTCGCGAGTGACTGCTAGAAAGTTGTGGAGACGTTTGACAAAGTTGTATTGTGTTATACACCCTTGCCTTGAGGCCTGGCGATGGAAGTTGCACCCTCTTGTTCTTGAGAAAAGCCTTTGGACTTAGAGAAGTCTCGATATTATACGAGCGCTATTGCTTCACGTGTATCTTAGAGATATTGAGAACTCAGTTGTGTTGGTTTGCTACTTTCATCGCATTAGAATCCCCCCACGAACTTGAGCGTGTTTGTGTGTGTAGTGTTGGGTGTGGATGTGATCAGTATCTTCGACGCTGTTGCATTTCTAGCTCTGTGCACTCAGATGCCTCTTCAGCATGATCACATGAGATCACACAAGATCATGCATGATCACGCGAGGGTAGGTGTGGCCACATGAGGACACCGATCGTCGGAACAGTGATTCTGACAATTCTGTTCCCAATGGAACACAGTTTGTCACATCAGTCACCTGGATTGCTCCCAGGCCCAGGTCATGCTTTTAGGTAGCCAATAATGTATTTTTATTTAATGCCTGTGAAATTTGTCAATAAATTCCACCACCAAACACTTGAAAAAAACAAACAAGCATGTGCTTCACACTGGTCAAGATCAACCTCTATGTTCCACTCTCCAGACTCTTAGCTGGCAGTGCAACTGATGTATTCACTAATTGCACCAAATGCTTAGATTTCTGGCTTTCCAATACCAAGACAGTTGCCCTTTTATAGACTATTTAAATTGAAATCGGAAGCTATTATGCATTGGCCATGATGTCACTGAGTCACAAAACCAATAGGTCAGTCACATAGTGTGACATTGGATAAATATACATGTGATGTTCTCAATATGATGCCTCCCAATCTGTAACATCATGGTAATAACCAGCAGATTTGGTTAGGGATGCAGCATGTTCAGGGTACTCTGCATCCACATCCGGGATGTGACCCAACTCAAATGGTAAAGTGGGAGCCCAACCGAAGGCTACATAGAAACTTTCACAATAAAACAGGGCCATGTCCCATTGCAAAGATGTCAATATATCCTCCATATATCTGTCCTTTTCATCCCATATACTCTGCAGACAATTTCTCTATGTACTCATCACATGGTGTAATGAGGAGACATATAGAGCCTGACACATCCAGCTAGACTCTGTGAGACTATGGTGGGCTTCTACAAGCTCGACAATCCAGCACCAGTCATAAGGTCCTCTGAGAAAACAGTATTCCAAGTGTTTTTGATGCCTCCTTAGAGCAGAGTCATTCTCGATGACCCTCAAATGACTATCCACAGATAAGATTTCCAACCTGAAGCCCAATTCAGACAGCTCCCAAAGGATTTTGTGCATGTCCTCTATGTTCATGTGAGGTGTAGACTTGCCCTGCCAGGTCGCATCCACCAATACTCCTTCCTGAATGGACATTTCATCCAGACATCCAACCAAGAAGGTTGCCGCTAAGTTACAATGGTGGGTCTCCTTTCCTCTCTATTGATAGAAGAATAAATGTGAGAACTCAGTCTGGCACAGCATAGGCAAAATGACTGAGGTATGGGATAACTACAGCGAGGTTATATAGCTAAGATTGAGTAATGACAGGAGTTATGATATAAATGGTAAGTAGGAACGAGTGATGATCAAAAGGGAAATAATATATGATATAATGCACAATGGGACAGGAATGGATATCCTCCAACACTCTCACCCAGTCATGCGCATCTGACTTCCTAACCCATTCATAGCTCAGGATGGCCTGCTACATTTGGTGGCTGACTTTCCTAGGGTGGTATGAGGATGTCTGCATGGCCAGATGGCCTGGGGCAAAGATGCAGCCAGGTACTCAGCAATAGGTCTGTCACAGTGCATTTGAAAATCACAAGGCATTGCTCACATGACATTGATGCTGTGATGTGATGAACCAATAGGTCCGTTGATGAACCTAAGGACTCCTGCGGGCAGAAAACACTACACCTAAATGGCAAGTATAATCAATCACAGAATCTGAAGGCTGGTTCTTAGCAAGTCTAGTCGGGCACCTCTGTGCAGTGACTATAGGTCCTAAGTTTGTAGCTTATTCAAGGCTACTTGGTGTTATGTCTCGAGCTACTGGCTCTGTATAAGACAAGGTCAGTTTGTGAAGCGGTTATTAAAAACTATCTAATTTGCGAAGGTGTTATTGCAGCCTAGTATGCGGTGCGGTCTACTGTTGCACTCGTCTTTGAGTGCAATGTCTGGAAGTGTGAGGATGCCAACAAAGGTGAACAACTGCCTTCTTGGTTTATAGAGTAAAGCAAGGGACGTCGGGGTCACGACTTAGTTAAGTGCATTTGTAGTCACTGATTTGTTGGTGTATATGTCCTTAGTGCAAACACTAAGGGTTCTGTAGTCTTTGGTATGGGGGAGTAGTATCCCGAGCGTATTCTATTGTTCTAGCTAATACACTTGAGTTTTTATACTAATGTTCTGTAACGGTTCGCGTAATCTAAAGGTGTCATTCTTTGTAACCGCAGTAATAGATTAGTGAGCTTCGTGAAGGCTTTGTAACACTATTATCATTGCTATAACATCTTTTACTGAGCTTATAACATATAATTGTGTCTGCCAGTTTACAATGCATCATGGCATCCTTAGCTGACTGACGGATACTAGTTGTGCAGTGCTAGCCTGGGTGATTCATGAACTTCATTTCTTATTTAGCTTTGCGACCGTATATCTGTGTTACGAGTCCCATAGCCGGGCACAGCCTGTGCGCTTATGTGCAGTCAGTGATCGCATGGGCGGCATCACATGACCACTCTTACATCATGCTGCCTTTGTTTAGGTGATGACATGAATTGGATGACTAGTTCGGTGCCGGTTCCATGGTAACCGGTATTGCCACATCCTTTGTGCCATATTGATGATCTATGGTTCGCGAACCATTATTGAATATGCGCTTCGTGACCTAATTCACTATTTGGTGGGGATTTGACTTGTAACGGACTTGCAAGGATTGGTTAATTGAACATCCTTGCAAGTAAGAATTTCGTTAAATTGTTTTGTGTGCCCATGATTTCTGAGTGCACAGAGCCATGAGGCTCATCATCCCCCCCTGACTAACATTTTTATTGATTGACCCGTGCATGCCTTATGAAATGCTTCCTTTCGGTATAGTCTGGTGTTTTTCCCGAGGATCTTTGATTTTCTGGAAACAGGCATGGATATGTCACTCCCAATTAGGGTTGATATGTGCCTGGTAGTCATTCTGGTAACTCCAGTTGAATGTCGAGTCATGCTTGTCTGTGCTTCTCATTGCCCACTGGAATGGTTTGCAAACTAATGGCCTTCTTGTTTGGTGACTTTGGCCTTCTTGTAGTTGGGCCTGAGTCAGGTTTTTGCTTAGTCACGTTCATATAAAAAGGATATCCTTTTTGACTTCACGTTCTTTACCAACGCTCTTCATGCATAATCTCTGCTTTACTTCACAAGCATGCCTCTTGCCTTTGACGCAACCTGCCCCTTCCACCAGGCTTTGGCGACATTCCACTTTTGCTTGGACCACAAAGCCAACAGTTCCCCTGCTGCGCCGACTCCCGACATGTGGGTTTGTGCTGCATACGCATCTTGGCGCCGCCTTGAGTTGGCGTGGGCGACTGATGAGGAAGAGTGGTTTGAGTTAGAGGATAGACTGTGGGTTGTGTTGGGTTGTGTAGATACTGCCCTGCTTTGGCATTCGTGGGAGGAATTCCACTACCTAGCCAAGGTCACGGTAAGTTTTTATTCTTCGCGAAGTCTTATTTTTATTGTTGATCTTTTTGTTTTTAGTGTAAAGGTGGAATCCAGATCAGTCCTCTTCCTGAGGACTTAGATTCTGCTGAGGAATCTGGCTCCGATTCTGGTGCTGATGCTTCAGGACCCCTTGTACTACCTTCTGTTCCTACAGGAGGTGTACAAGGTTCTCCTGCGGTTTCTACTGCAGGTCTGGTTCTGCCCTTGGTGCCTACGGTTGCACCTGCTTCTCCTTCTGGCTCGGAATATTCGTCTCCGCAGGCTCGTCAACTTGCACCCCCCCTTCTCATGGATTGCTTGGCCAGCTTGCGGCCTTTGAACCCTTGGCGGTTCAAGGCTAAGTTTGGTCCAGAGCTTTCTAATGGTATGTGACTTCTTGTTTTACTTCCTTTATATGTTCTAACTTTCGGTTGTAGATAACTTGGCTAGTTCAACAGCCTTTGTTTCTTCGTCGCCTTCCCTTGGTGACCTTTGTAAGTGGGTCCGGGCTTTGTGTGAGTTTTCTTCCACAAAGTCTTTATTTTTAATTAAACTTCTTTTTCTTTTTATATAGCACCAGTATCTGGGCCTTCAAGTCCAAAACGTCCTCACCTAACAAAGGCGAGGCTGTTGACCCTGGTATGTCTCTCTTCTTGTGTTTCATATTTTACTTTATTCATTCGTGAACATATTTTCAGCCATCCCCAAAAAGTGTGGTCATCCCTGCAAACTTGCTGGGAACAAGCCTGCCTTCCATCGCCAGGGTGGACTTGGGGAAAGAATTCCTAAGTCCGCTGTTGAGGTTGAGGAACCTCGCCTCCACTCTATTGGTCTCTTAGTCCCTGACAAGGACTTTGGTGACTACATTGGAGTCAAAGGTTTTTACTTTGCACACCCCCTCGCTGAGCAGGTCGGGCATTTGGTGAGTCATGTGTTCTGTTTCTTCTGAATTTTCTTCTCATATTCCTTGCAGATGCAGGAGCCTTGCAATGTCTGTTACCTTGCCAAGGCTCAATGTTGCAGCATACATTCCACATCCTTCAAGTGCTTCCATTGTGTTCACATGAAGCACTCTTGTGTCATGCGTCACGACAGTACCTTCCTTAATACCGTGGAGCAGGTATTCCATCCATCGGCTGGTAAGTGTTTCAGTCTTTTTACTTGTCTTTTTCCCTTTTTGACTTCAAAAATTTCTAGCTCTGTCAACCACACTTTCTCATGATTTGAAGGCTCTGGTTGCCAGGGCTGTTCAAATGGCTGAGCTGGGCACCATCCTCAAGCGGTCTCTCCTTCGCGCACATCTCACCTCAATTTGCTCTATTTCTGAGCTCATAGATCAAGGTATGTGGGTTGTTCGCAAAGCTGGGGAAGCATCCGAGAATGAGGGTGGCAAGGGTACTGGTGACAAGGATTCTGCTTCAGAGTAGTTTTAAAATTTTATACATCCTGTGATAGTCCCTTGGACTTTAAAATTGCTTTATCTTTGTACTGCGCCTTCGGGCCTCTATTTTTGTATTTACTTGTAATGGCATTGGCCTGCACTTCAATGTGCAATAATACTTTCATTTTTGTTTTGTGTGAATGAGCGTGATTTTCCTTTCTAGGTTTGTGGAATTAATGTGTGTTCGTGAAGTCCATTCAAGGACTAAGGTCATGTGCATTTTGGCTGACTTTGGCATGATTTTCAGGCTTGGCTTTTGGAATTTGCCAAGTCTACGTGTCCCAAATTAGATCCTTGATATGTCAATGACAAGGGTGCTGTTTTTGAGGGCCAGTGACTTCGTCATGTTTCCAAGGTGTAGCATGGTCATTCTTTTGTTACTGATATCTTTATCTATGGCTCTTCTTTCACCAGTTCTCTTGTTTTGATCTGGTTCGTGAGGTGTTGTGTGTTTAATTTATTATATGGTGTATTGAAGACTCAAAATTTCTGGGTGAGTTTCTTTCATAAGTTGTGGTGGATTTAAGTTTGAAAGATTGTGCGATGCATTCTGAGGTGGCTTGACATGTCACAACATGGTTACATGTCCCCTCCCCCTGACTTTAATTTTTGAATGGTTTCGACCATCAAAAATTTTCCAGTCAAAAGTTTTTAGGTTCACAAACAGATATGATGTCGGATTGTGAATTGGTGGAGCTAGTTCTTGTTTTTTGGGTCTTTATGGTTCGATCCGCAGTGATGAGAATAAATTATAAGTCCGTGATGAATGGTTGCATCAGCCATCTCTGACTGTACATGTACTTTCTCCCTTTTATAAAAGGTGAAAGTTTCCCATCTTTTTCTCTTCACCCAGTCAATGACTGTTATTGTGTTCCCTCCTAAGCCTCCTGCCTTGTCCGAGCTAGTTGCTCGTGTCGAGCGGTTACAAGCACTTTCTCTTCTGAAGAGTTCCACTGCCATCGCTCTTAAATTTTGGTTTCGTGAAGCTAAGGATCTTGAGGTGCATGTACGATTTTCTTTGCATGTTGTTATGCATCCTTAATTTACGTTGTAGACTTTGATCTCGATCCATTATACTGATTTTTGTCAAAACATTCAGTTCAAGTGGTTTGCCGGCAGGATTAAACATTGCCTTTGCATCCATGACTACTATGCCGAGTGGGCCCTTATGTCCCGACTCCACGTTAATAGAGTCTCCATCCGTGGGTCCTCTAATCCTGTTCTTTCTAAAGCGGTGCCCTCAATTATTGAACACCTCAAAGATATGCCCCCCATTGGTCCTACTCTTGACGGTGACATCCCTATGGGATCCCCGGCTGCAGGTAACGGTACAGACGGTTGGAACTGATCTTCCTGGTCTGATCCCCCTACGTGTTAGGATCGTGCCAATAGGAGTAAGTGAAAGGAATGCACGCCATGGATTCTGCAGAGTGCGTGGGGCTTGGCGAAGCTATTAGCAATGTCACCCTTGGGTCGAAGCCCAAAGAAGGATTACGGATGGAGTCCGCGGGATTATGATCTCTAGGATCAAAGGTTAAGTCCAACGGCTATCGGAGTCTGCGGATGTAGAGAGATGGATTATGGCTTGAAGGCCAAAGAGAGTGAGGACGAGAGTTATTGGGCTAAACCAAGTTGATATTCAAACTGAGGTATGTACTACTAAATGTACAGCTTATATACTAAGACGGAGTCCAATGGGTTGGGGTCTGGAATAGTGTAGGTATGGCTAGAGTGACGTGATCTGGAATGTTCTGTATCTAGAGGAGTCGAGTATTCTGTGGACTCCGATATAACACCTACTCGCTACCATGATGGGTTCTAGGTGTGATAAATGAAATATGTGAAATAAGTAAATGAAATAGAGATATGAAATATGAGGTAGAAACTAGGATTCGGAATCCGACGGATTCTGATGATTGACTTGGGGCCGGTGGAGTGGATGATTGGATGAGGTCCGTGGAGTCCACAGCATGATCGTTACAGTATCCCCCCTTTAGCGTTCTTGCCCTCAAGAGCGCAGATCCCGATGGCCAGGGGTGCCATGTGGAATTTGTGAGTGAGGTATCACGTGATTTTCACCTCTTGACTTGTAACCACCACCATCTCTGTGGTAGGAAAACTCTTGCTTTTCTTTAAGTCTCTTTCTCCGTCGCTCCCTATGATGATGAACGTCTACCGCCGGTTGCAGACTCCCGAGGCATATGAGACACCCGCCACTCCCAAAGACTTGGAGGTCGATGAACTGTTGGCGTTCTACGCTGGCAGGGATGATGAGGAGGATCTTTATTGGAGTGCCGTGGAGGCCCACGAAATGTGGGTAGCAGAAAAACTCAAGGCGGAGAAAGCCACGGTGGCCGTGGAGGTCGCACAGCAAAGGGCCCAAGAAAGGGTGAAAAAATTACAAGAGTTGCAGTTAAAGAAGGAGAGGGAGGCCGCAGAGAAGCGGGCAGAGGAGGAGAGATTGGCAAGGATTGCTGCAGAGAGGAGGGCAGCGGAAAAGAAGAGGGAGGAAGAGGTGGCGGCCGTGGAGGCCGAGAAGAAAAAGTTGGCAGCAGCGGAGATGGAGGCCGCACAAACAAGGTGCCTGCTGCGAGAGCAGACAGAACTGGCAAGGCTGAGGATGGCAATGGGGAGGAGTCCGCGGAAGATGCGGATGAAAAAGAGCTGGCGCGCGAGGAACTGCGCAAAAAACGAAAGGAGAAGGGGAAGTCGAAGGCGACCGGGGCCGCGGGCCCATCAAAGAAGAGGAAGTGGCTGTCGAAGGTCGTGGTAGAAGACAGCGAGGATGAGGTTACCGCGGGGCCGTCAGAGGGGCCTTCAAAGAAGCGGAAACGTAAGTCTGCAGAGGGGCACGGAGAGTTCCACAGTAAAGGTGCCTGAACAGTTTGATTTTGTTGTGTTGGCTCATTTTATTTTTTTTGTTAGACAAGTGTGGACAGTGTCAGGCCGACGGAGCCCGATGCGTTGAAGAGCTGTTTAAGTGCACAGAGCTATAAATGCAACAGCGTCGAAGACAATGATCACACCCACACCCAATACTACACACACAAACACACTCAAGTTCGTGGGGGGATTCTAATGCGATGAAAGTAGCGAACCAATACAATTCAATTCTCAATATCTCTAAGATACACGCGCAGCAATAGCGCTCGTATAATATCTAGACTTCTCTAAGTCCAAAGGCTTTTCTCAAGAACAAGAGGGTGCGACTTCCGTCACCGGGCCTCAAGGCAAGGGTGTATAACTCAATACAACTTTGTCAAACGTCTCCACAAGTTTCTAGCAGTCGCTCGGGACTCTAATAACCACTGCACACAATCAATAACACCCTAAACACCACTTAAACCACTGCGCTCGAAGCAGAAACCAATTCCTATTAAATTCAACACACTAATAAACCTCGCGCGTCGCGCGCTAAACCAAAACCTTTGCAAACACGTGGAGAAGTGTCTACACTGACACAAAACTCCGAAACTTCCACAAGAGCCACAGGGTTTGAACCTACGCGCTCGAGCTTCCAACCGATCATAGACTCACAGGATTCGAACCTATGCAATCCAGAGAAACCCCGTCCGACAAGCCAAAGGGTTTGAACCTTTGCCAACCTGCGGAAATAACACAGAAAAGCGAACACTAATCAAGCCAAAGGGTTTGAACCTCTGCACCTGTAATGCCTCGCGTCACACAAATGCCCTCAAGAACTTGAAAGGGTGACCTTCAAGACACCGTACTCTTATTCTCTCACAGAGGGCAAGTCAAACCGAAACCGGACTCTCTGCACGGAGTGCCGCACTATTTTCTTGTCTAAGCGCGCGACTTAAATCACACAATAGATATCTGATATGGGTTGTATTCTCTCTCAAAGTTACTAGCTACTCTAAGTGCTAGAGCGCGTGGCTGAAAAGCTTTGCACTGTTACACTGTGGGCTCAAAACTTGTACTCTACCTCTACACTACAGTATTTATACAATTCTACATCATACACGTCGATACAACTTAATACAGTACTGTTAGAACCTCGGAACATTATTCCTCGCAACGCGTGCGCATTGTTATAGCATGCCCGGGGCTGGACACTTGGTTGGAGGCCTATCTCGAGACCAGATTCTGTCTCCTCATGGTTGATACTCCACTCGCACTGCATTCTATACGTTGGCATGTCACTCGTCATTTCTTCGGAGGATACTTGGAGTGGCAACCAATCCTATACACTGTATCTCATTCAAATGTTGAGTTTCTAGGTTTCTCTGGTTGGTGGGGGATACCCGCGGTAAGCCTAGTCACTGCGCTCTTTGGCCAAACTGGGTTCTCTTGGAGTTATCTATACTCAGGCATTATTTGGGACACACGCGCGCGTGCCGCGCGATCAGGGCCCTGTGCGTCATCAATCAATGTGTCACATAGTTCTCTTGGTATCAGGCATGTCTTTTATTACGTCTGCGGATCATGTATGCAATCTGTTGATAGTGCATTCAGTATCGAGTGCTGAGCTCTTGTACTTAGTGTGACCTCAATGAAGTATCATACTAAGTTAGAGCATGCACTCTACCAATAGTCACTTCAGACTTGCACGTGCATGCGCGCGTTGTTATACCGCGCGCTATGGCTATTTTTATACATGCGCGCAACGCGCGTGGCAGATCAATCCTTCTCATATCATGTCTGTCTCTCATCAATTCATTAGAGCGCGTATCTGATCTGCCTCTAGTGTATTCAATATCAAGTGCTGAGCTCTCATACTTAGTGTGACCTCAACCAGTATCATTCTAAGTTAGAGTATGCACTCTACTAATTGTCACTCGAGGTCGTACTGCACGCGACTCGGTATTGTGCTCCATACATATATTACTGCACTCTGTGTGTTTGACACTGTGCTCTATGCATAGAGTATTGCGCTCTTTCTGTATTTTGTGTTACCTCAGTAACTAGCCCTTATACCATGTATGTATTCATACATATCGCAAAATTACATGGGTAGACACGTTGCGAGCGTGTCACCGTGATGTCATCAACTATGTGGTCTTGTGAACGGTGCTGGATCTGCAAGGCAAAATGCATGTGGACGGATGAGACGGCGCCGACAGCGATGGAACAGGTGCTGGACTTGCTGCAGGAATTCCATGCAAGGTTTGATCAAATGGAGGGAAGGATGGAGAATATTGAGAGGGAGTTGGAGGCTGTCGGAGGCCATGTGAACGACTTGGTGGACGACTTTGAGGAGGGAAGTGCCTTGGAATATCCGCAAGATTTCGTTCTGATGGCATCCACAGAGGACTGGGAGCTTTCCTTGAAGGAGTTGTGAGATTTGAAGGGTGCTACTCCTGAGGCGCTCCGGCAGGCAATGCGACTGCAACTGGATCAAGACGTGGCTCAGGTGTTCCACGCCCACATCGCATTCACGGATTTCAATGGTCAGGATCCGTTTGAGCTGGCGAACGTCGAGTTTTGGCGTGGAAGCCACAGGGAAGGAGCGTTGGAGCATTTGATTGTGGCGAGTAAGCGGTTTAGGGAGACACGGGTGGAGTTCTATCGCCTTGGAGGCCGCCGGAGCGAGTGGAGGTTGTGGAAGGAGTATTTGAAGAGAGGAGGGGACTTCTTAGTGGAGGATTCCGAAGGAGAGTTGGAGGATGGTGAGGAGGTTAGGCCGGAAATGCTACCAGAGTCCTTGGCCGCAGGTGTACCGGGAATGGCGGAGTGGATGAAAAGGGTGAAAGGGAAAGGAAAGGGTAAGGTAGTGGAAAGTGGAGAGGCTGGCAGGTCTGCGGACGCCTAATTCTAGCCTTGTATATTTTTTGGATAATTGTAGATAGTAGATAGATAGTAGATCACGCCCTGAGGGGCATAGAATTTTTTCTTGCTGTTTGAAAAATGTGTGAATAATGTGTGAAGTCAAGAAATGCATCCACCGGAGTCCGTTCCCAATTAGGCAATGAATTTGCAATAGTTTTCCAGAATCAAATTTGAAATTGGGGAGACGGGTTCTGATGGGAACTGATGGAATGGATGATCAAGAAGAATTGGTTGAGGTCTTGACTGAGACCTTGTGAATGGTGACCTTGGATAACAGTCCTGGTTTGTCTGGGTAACGACAATGGAAATCTTCAATGTAGTCTTCCGCAGAGAACTCTGTAGCCAGGATCCAGGCAAATTCTTCATCAGTACCTTTGTAGCCCAACCATTGGACACGGTAGAGGAGTGGACAGCGGAACCGACGGTCGAGCTTGGAATCAAGAATCTGTGCGATCTCGAATTGCTCTTCTCCGTCGACTTCCACAGGAGGTGGAGGTGGTTGGGTATGATTAGGAATGGTATTGATTTCCATGGGTTCCAACTGTGAGACGTGAAATACAGGGTGAATGGAACGGAGGTCCGTGGGAAGTTTGAGCATGAAGGAATGGGATCCAGGCCGAGCAATGATATTGAATGGTCCAAGGAATTTCTCGGAGAATTTCGCAGTAGGGTGAGTAGTCCTGATGTGTTTGGAGTTAAGGAAGACCTTGTCACCTACTTTGAAATCTGGAGCTGGGGACCGTCATTTGTCCGCTTGGAATTTGTAACGAGACTGAGCATGAGTGATTTCATCTCTAAGGAATTGGTGAAGATCGTCGAGGTTGACTATGAAATTGCGGGCCTGAGCGGAGACAATGTCGCGTTCAGGGTACACCGTGATGTTAGGATGGTAACCCTTATTAGCGAAGAATGGAGAGATTCTGGTGGAAGCGTTCGGAGCATTGTTGTACACGAATTCAGCAATTGGTAGTAAGGTGTCCCAATTGTCTTGTTGGTACGAACAATAGATACAGATGTATTGTTCGAGGGTTTGGTTAGCGTGTTCAGTTTGTCTGTCGGCTTCTGGATGATAACCAGAAGTGAAGTGAAGCTCCATATCAAGAGATTTGGCTAGGGCGTGAGTGAATTAGGAGACAAATTTGGAGCCGCGGTCGGAAGTGATGTGATTTGGAACACCATGCTTGGAGAAGACATGGGTGACGAAGAGCTGAGCTAGCTCCGAGGAATTGATGGTGTCGTGAGTGGGAATGAAAATGGCTTGTTTACTTGCACGGTCGATAACAACAAGAATGGCGGTGAATCCATTGGATTCCGGGAGCTGTTCAATGAAGTCCATGGAGATGGAATCCCACAGCCGTTCTGGTACTGGCAAGGGTTTGAGTAAGCCGAATGGACAGTGTCTAGGTGTTTTGTTACGACCACAGGTAGTACAGGATTTGACATAGTGGCGAACGAATTCACGCATCTGTGGCCAGGTGCAATTCCGTCGGACTAATTCGAGAGTCCTGTTTTGACCGAAATGACCTGCCAAGATGTGGTTGTGATTGTTTTGAAGGACACAAAGACGGAGGTCCGCGGAGTCTGGGACGTAGATGCAATTGTCAAGGCGGAGTATTCCTGACTCGTCTACAGACCACTGGGAAGGATTGGAAGGGGAAGAAGCAAGGCGGAAGCCTTCAGTCGCCGTGGAGTCCATGGGTTGTGCGAGCTTGATATCAGAATGCAATTGGTCTACATCCATGATTGCACTAGCACGGAGTATGGGACCTTCAAGAAAAGTAGCGTGGAGAGAAGCGGAGAGTTCCTCTTGAGTAAATACAGGGCGGAAATTGTGAGGATTGACTTGAGCATATTGACTATCCCCCTCTTTAGGGTAGACATCCCATCGTCTAGTGAGTGCGTCCGGTTTCCCACCTAATTTTCCTGGATGGAATCGGATAACTAGGTTGAATTGGGAAAGGAATTCGGACCAGCGGACTTGTCGGCGTGTCAGGACCTTGGTGGTAGAGAAGTACTCAAGGTTTTTGTGATCAGTAACGACGTCGATGGATTCTGCGGAGCCTTCGAGGTAATGACGCCAGTATTTAAAGGCTTCAAAGATGGCGAGAAGCTCTTTATCATGGGTATCATAGTTGAGTTCGGCTCCGTGGAGACTGCGGGACAGGAAGGATATAGGGTGAATTTCCCCATCATCAAGGTGGATGGAGAGGATAGTGGCAATAGCGTAGTCGGAGGTGTTGGTTTCCACGACAAGTTGATGGTCGGGAATCCAATGGGTAAGGATGGGAGCATGAGTGAAAGCCTGTTTCAACTCGTTGAATGCTGCTAAGCATTTGTCATCGAATTTCCACGGAATACCTTTGCGTGTAAGATGTGTTAGTGGTAGAACAATCTCACTGTATTCGTAGATGAAACGGTGGTAGAAATTAGCGAAACCAAGAAATGATTGGATATCTTTGACCTTCTGCGGGATCGGCCAGTCAACAATAGCTTTGACTTTGTCTTCAGCCATTCGTAAGCCTTCGGGAGAGAGGATGTAGCCTAGATATTCCACAGAATCCCGATTGAATTCACATTTAGAATCTTTGCAGTAGAGCCCGTTGGCTCAAAGTCTGCATAGGACTTCACGTACATTCTTTCGGTGTTCCGTGGGATCGTCGGAGTAGATGAGGATATCATCGAGGTACACGACAACAGAGACATTGAGCATGTCTGCAAAAATGTCGTTGACGAAACATTGGAAAGCCACGGGAGCATTGGTGAGACCAAATGGCATGATGTGCCATTCGAAAGACCCATAGCGGGTACGGAATGCGGTTTTCCATTCATCTCCATTGGCAATATGGACAAGATGGTAGGCATGGCGGAGGTCGAGTTTGGTATATATGTGTGCAGAACGCGCGGAGTCAAGAAGGTCGGATATGAGGGGAAGTGGATAGCGGTCCTTTTTAGTGATTTTGTTAAGACCGCGGAAGTCAACACAGAGTCTGAGTTCACCAGTTTTCTTCTTGACGAAGAGTACCGGGGCTCCGTGGGGAGAGCGTGTGGGAGAGATGAAACTGTTACAGGTGTTATCGTCGATAAACTCGCATAAGGCTTTGAGTTCGGATTCAGAGAGGGAATAGATGGGTCCAAGTGGAGGTGAAGAGCCTTCCTCAAGGTTGATCTTGAGATCGTAAGGACGATGCTCGGGGAGTTTCTCTGAGAGAGAGTCACTGAACACATCGGCAAAAGTCATGATACTCCGGTGGAACATCAGATAAATCCAGTGGAGCTGCAGAAGCAGCCTGGCCACTGACACTTGCATAGAAGGTTGGAGTGTGAACTGTTGTGCACCCTCCTCTGCGCAAGCTCGTATGAAGCAGCTGCGGAAAATGATAGATATTTGGGGGCAACCGAAGCAGAAAATGATGGGATGGATGGGTATGAGTAGATGTTAGGATGTGCCAATAGGAAGAAGTGAAAGGAATGCACGCCGTGGAGTCCGCGGAGTGTGTGGGGCTTGGCGAAGCTATTAGCAATGTCACCCTTGGTCAAAGCCCAAAGAAGGATTACAGACGGAGTCTGCGGGATTATGATCTCTAGGATCAAAGGTTAAGTCAACGGCTATCGGAGTCCGCAGACGTAGAGAGATGGATTATGGCTTGAAGGCCAAAGAGAGTGAGGACGAGAGTTATTGGGCTAAACCAAGTTGATATTCGAACTGAGGTATGTACTAC
>JAUEPR010000332.1:0-23784 GCA_030435655.1 Armillaria novae-zelandiae | reverse complement strand
TGTACATAGATAATAGTTTAGACTGTGGTTTATAGTATAGTGAAGTATGGAAACGAAAACAAAGCACTAGGCAGATATTCATGTAAAGAGTAAGTACCCGTCAAAGTTATCTGCCATTAGCCCCTATACTTATCTGCCACAACATTTCTCGCCGTTGCTTCCTGCTCGTATTGTTTCTACTTGCATGGTTCAATTCCTAAATTTTAATATTTACTCATATTTCCTTTGATGCAAAATCTTTGAACTCTGCCATGCAAAATGCATTGAACAACCCATTTTTCACTGAGACCGGCTGTCTTTCAACTATTATGATTTCCTCCCTTAAGAGCATGGCACTTCAGAAGAAAGCAAGGGATTAGGCATTACACACTATATGCATGAAAGCAAGGCCGAGCCTAAAAGTAGAATATTAGGACTCAAAACGACAAAGTCTACCTTTGAAAAAGAAAACTTCCAGTCAAACACACCCTCAGCACTTTGATATATTGCCTCACAATGACCCTGTAGGCTTTCATTTATCAATCAATGATTTTGACTCTGCCTGCATGATATGTGAGCACTTTGGATGAAAAACTGTGCTTCAAATTTTTTTCCGGTGATACAGTCCATACAGAATACTAATGAGATGGCATAGCCATGGCTGCAGCACTTGTAAACTTGCATACACCAAAATAAAGGTGTTCCTAATGTTTGATTGAGGCAGCAAGGCTGTTTGAATGAAGCCATTCCAAGATCTAACATGAAAATATACCAGTCGGCGCCAAATTTTCCGGCGCGATCTTCGCCTGAAATCTTTCTTTTTTTAATTCTTTTTCTTCTTTTGGGGCGTGCGATACCCAGTGAAATGGACGGAAAACAAGAAGGCTGGAGCCCATATCACATTGTTCAAGGGAAATGCCATTACATTGAAGAAAAGTCTCCGCAAGTACATGTTGGCATATCAGTTAATCAAAGATATCAGTCGCATATCTTCCTTGCGTGATTTGCTGGAATTTTTCTACGGCCTGGTCCTGATCCAGTCCGTGTTGAATTTGCAAAATTTCAACAAGCTTGTTCTTAATCCCCTTCGCAACTTGTCCAGAACCACAGGTGAAGAACTAATTGAAAGGCATCAGTAGTAGTCCATGTTGGTGGATCATAAGGAATAGGACTAACCTTGGCTCCAGCGTGGTAGGCGTCGTTAACCACCTCACGATCATGCCACACCGACTAAATCGACGTCAACATAAGCGCACCGAGACAAATAGTAAGCACTTACTCTTGAACATATCCACTGTCCTCCAACAATGTGGCCACTCTCGAAAACGCAGGATGTACCTCCACGACTCCCAACCTTCCCACTCCTTCAAATCATCCTCTCCATACAGATAGTCTACCTCTGGACTCCTGCAGCCATAGAAAAGAAAGCCTTCCCTACATCTCTGCCAGATATCTTTTGCATAGCTCTCTCCTGCATGAATCCACGCATCGGTGCAATCCCAGAGCCCGCACAGAACATCACAATAGGAACTGTTGGGTCTGACGGTAGGCGAAACAAAGGGGAACACTTCCTGACCACCATTCGAACTCGTTCACCAGGAGAACGAGACTAGAGAGGTAGTTCGAAGCCACTCCAAGAATAATCTCTCTCTTCCTCCACTGTGAACGTGAAGGAAGTCAATGACACTCACAGTCAGCGTCACGCGCTGCGGATTCCAGAGGGGAGATGAGGAGATTGAGTACTGACGCACGCGCATAGGCGGAAGCATCTGAAGAAAGGCTCCAAGGGAAACTGACACCGATGGGTATCTCTCGAGGATATCGAGCACGCTGAGCCGTTTGGCTATCACCATCGTCGTCATAAGAAGCCTTGAGGGCTTGTAGCGATAAAATAGTAGCTTTGTCAGAGGAAGCCGACATAACGGTTTCGATGTCCTTGTTTGTCGCCGGCTGGGAAAGCTCGACATAGCCGCTCAGGATCTCGAACAGAGCAACTGGCTTTCCGATAGGCAACGAAGTGGGACTCGTGGACGATATGATAACCTGGAATTCAAGCATATTAGCAGAATGATCCAACGTCGATCGCTGGTTTGATACAGACATGTTGGTTTTTCACAATGCCAAAATGGGATAACACACGATTGATATCTTGCGTCGGATTGTGGGGGAGGCTGGGTCATAATATCAGCAAGAGTTAAGGAAGAAAAGGGTGTTTAACTTGCATTGCCAAATAATCGCCCGCATTATAGTTCATCCGTGGCGGGAGCTCAAACTCTAGGTGTCTCTTCACAGGATGCCCCGCCAGAGTGAGGATTTTATTTTCGACTAGATGGCCGAGGGCTGTATCGGCCTGACGAAGGCTCTCGGCTCTTTCATCTCCAGCATCAATAACCTTCACATCGATCACCGAGATGTCCACAGATCTCTTGGTCGTAGAATACTCCTGCTCCTTTGATAAGAACAAGCTCGTATAGGAGAGGGGGATTGATATCACCTTGGATAGAGTCTTCCACAGTTTCCCTTGATACTCGTCGAAGACTTGGAAGAAACTTCCTAGACTTGCATCGCCCTCGCCTCGTTCAAGCAATCGTCTGCCGCCATGCTTCTCAATGAGTTCATCACATAACTTTGGTATTTTTTGATACGTCTGAACCCAATCGGAGTTGCCGCATCCGAACACCGTGAAGCTAACACCTCGAAGCTCGTCTCCTTGGAGATTACTTAACCAGTCGACGAACCGAGTTGCATTATCCGCGGGTTCACCTTTGACTAGTCAGTACATACTGATAGCACAACAGACGAGAAGCTACCAACCTTCGAAAGATGCGGTAACGAGGACAATAGGATCATTCGTCGGTAGTTGACCCGTAACCGAGTCTAGAGTTCCTATTTTGGCCGCGAAGCCTGAAGCAACAGTTGGCATTCATCATAAGTCGCTTCGTTTGGCACTGACCATACGTTGCAGCCTCGCTAGCAATTCTTTGGGCAAAGGCTTCTGACGTCCCTGTATTGGAACCGTACAGGACATAGAGTGGCGATTTACTATCCGCAGGTTCCATGATGCGAGGATGAGGAGTGACATCTGGACCATCATAGGCTCTCTTGATTCCAATGGCAGATACTGAAGAGATATGAGGCCCATTCGTGCGTAGCTTTGCGTGTATCTTGAGATCCTTTGGTTTGATGGTTAAGGATTGACTTATCTGAAGGGTGTACGAAGGGTCGGCCAATGATAGGTCGAATTTTTGGATGATAGATGTGAGTACTAACATGACCTCCTGCCATGCGAAAGGACGCCCGATACATCCTCTCAAACCGAAACCAAACTGATGAAGACACTAAGCCCTAAAATAAAAAGACTAAATGCAAAGATGCTTACCGGTTGCCATGCGTTAGGCTATTTACTCACAGCGTAAGTAGTTTAAATATACAGCAACGAGCCGAAAACGCACCGGCAAGGCTTCAAACTTCCCATCCATCATTCTTTCCGGACGGAATTCCTCCGCCTAAACAGCGCTTTAAAGATAATCCCAAAAGAAGAACACCGTCCTGTTCACGTACATCTTCTCCCCATACTTTGGGATCTCTGTGCATAAGATACGCCTGGATGACGATGGAACTACCAGCCTTGACGAAATATTTTCCACCTCCCAGAGTGGTGTCTTCAATAGGTGCTACCGTGCGCGCAGGCGCTGTCGGTCCTAAGCGAAGGGACTCCCGCATCACAGCTTTGTGCAAGAGCATTGGTGACTCTCGTTGAACCACATAGTTTATGGCTTACCAATAAGATAAGGGAGTTTATCAAGGTCCCCGACTTCTAGAGGGCGTCCGCCCAAAATTTCGTCTATCTCAGCTCGAAGCTTCCTCATTTTATCCGGATTTTTCAGCAAGAAGTAGATCGTGAAGGTCAGCATTCCTGTTGGGACAAGATGAAACTGTAAACTGACATATTGGACTGCCGCAAATACCAGATGAGGTTTCGTGTCCTGCAAACAGGGTCGCGTAAATTACACACTCACAATGTATGGTGGAGCACACATACCTGCAATCAGGAACGTAAGAAGCTAAGGACTCGATCAGCAAATGCTGGCACTGGAATAAACCATCTACACACATTGTGGCCAATACTTTCTTCAGAAAGTCCCTGGCCTGTCTTGGGGTCCTTCGCATTCAGCATGAGGTCGAGTAAATCCTTCTTGTCGATAGGATTTTGCTTGCGATCAGTAATGACTGAAACCAAATTGCAACAGAACGATAAGGATCGGACAACAATGCGACGCACTAGAGTTTGCTAGTTCCCGCATGATCTGCTGGTCGCTTTCATATTTGACCGTCGCGGAATGCATTAAAGCCTGAACAAGATGAGGCCGTCTGGCGCGAAGAAAGCTTTCCGTCAAAAAATCAACCATAGACTTGACGAAAGGCGGTTGGGTTTCCTATACATCTGGTGTGAGCGGATTGACCTTACTATGACCGAGAAGCCTTACAGTATAGAAAGAATTCAGCCTGGTTGGGATATCAGAAATGATTTGAACGAATTACGTTATAGATCGCACCGATAAGACATAGAACAATACGCAATTGTATCCAGAGCAAGTCGAGTAAAGTCGGTGGAGGGATCGATGACTCCGTTTGGTCCAAAACTTTTGCGAAAAGTGAGCAACACTGGCAGAGTCACCCATATGAAATGACCAACCGTTCCCACTAAACATATAGAAACCTTGGTCGATGAGGAATACAGAGAACAGGATAAACTAACCTTCAGAAGTAACTGGCCACAGATATCCTTCATATCATCTAACATGCCTCGCACGGATATCGTACCGAACGCGGGCATCAAGATACGATCTGGGGAAGATAATCAGCGTACACAAAGAGCACAATAATGACCTCTCCATACGAGCGATACCCCAACTTGGCACATCACCCAAAGCCTGCAAAATGTTGTCAGCCACCAACAACTTGAACCATAAGTAAAGACGCAGTACAGTGAATAAACCATCGCCGACAAGGCTACGGACTTCATGCATCGCGGGCGTGAAGCTCTTCACAAACCTCTTGTCATCTGATACCTCGTTCGCTAGAGCATGCGAGTTGATGCTTATCATCTTTCGTCCGCCTAACTTAGAAGCGATTAGTTCATCCCAAAATCTGACAGGTATACCTACCTAAGAGACCAAGCTGGTAGATCTCGCCATACGTCTTGGAAAGAAGAATGAAGGATTGAATTGGTACATTTCTGTCTATATCACGAGTATTTCCAAGGAAAGGGACCGTCGGAGGCTGGGGTATGGGAGTCGACATTGTAGCGTGCTGATTCAACCATAGGATTATGGCCGTTTATATAGCGAGATGTGAGATCCGGACTTTCTTATGGACCAAGTCAGCCGTCACTGGGGTTCTCATCAAGATTACTTACGTGTTTGCTCATTTTTCGCAGTGAGTTTGTGGTTTAGAGGGCTAGAGATGCAATACTTAGTCGCATCTACAGCACATATAACCTTATTCTTATTGCACACTCACTTTGCTTGAGAATGCTCCCCCGATTCTATTGGATGCAGACCTTCTTTGGAAGTCGGTCTAACGGTAAGCATACGGTGAGAACAATCTGTACCTAGCTTCCACTTCTTTTCTTCGTGGACGCCGAACTCGTGACTCGTAATTTGAGGGACAGGTCCGAGCCTCAGCTTATTGGGATATTTAGCTTGTAATCCTGTATTTGCACACACGGATTAGATTTCCATTCAGACCACAGATCGAAGACAGTACTTATTACCTATCTCACATACCAGCTACTCGTTAAACAAAGCTCCATCAGCTTCAACATCCTCCAGTTCCTTCTGAAACGTCTTCTCTACCACGCTCTTCACTTTGTCTCGGTCAAATGATGGCTCAGTGGCGTTACCCTGATAGTGATAGCGATTATTGGTTTGTTCAAGCTTGTAGGAGGACCTGAGAAATGCTTCTCGGACACGTTGAATCTGAAGTGCGGTGTCCAAGCCAATTTTTTCCGCCTCTTCTTTCGACACCATCTCTACGCGATGCACCAGATCCATGAAGCCGGAAGAAAGCCATGGCGCTACCGAGTACTTTCTGCCGAGAATGACTCGATCCACTGGATCTATCTTCCACAGAAGCGTCGTCAAGCCGGAAATCGCGATGTTTCGCGTGTCTGCCAACCGCCATAGGCCGGATAGTTTTAGAACGGAAAGCCATGCATCCATGGATAACTGTGGTTGTTTCTGTGTGTCTCTTTAGCACTTCTGTCAGTTTATTTGGAGTTAAACTAAGAGCTTTGCTACTCGCATTGGGTGGATGACCTGTAGAAGGCGTTCAAACTCGATTTTACTGATACCCCAGAGCTTGATGGGATGGTCGTCACTGAAACCCTCTGGTTCATTTTTCCCTTGCGGCATAGACAACATCGATCTGAAGACCTCTGATTTTTCCATCAAGTGATGCTTTGGAAATCGAAAGAGTGTGTCTTCGACCTATGAACGAGTATGGGACCTGTTTCATGTTGCAGTCGGAGATGGGGCTCACCTGTACAACGACATTTTCCCAGTAATAGCTCTCACTGCGTCTGAACGACTGCGACATTGGTTGTACCACTAGTGGCTCTTCAAGCTGTTCGTATCCCATGACTGATGAATGACCTGGGTCTATAAGAAGATCATGGGAATGTTATAGCGGCATTTATAGCCAGGCTCCTGTATCCGCATCCAATACATCCAAGACACGGAATGCGCGAGACCATCGAAGTAAATAGAGCCGCAAGACATGCGCCCTGACTTCGCCGATCCCGGGACGAGCTGGGTAGAGAATACACAAACATGACCAAGACGCGTCCGAACGAACCGCATCGACGAAACCAAGTGAACGATGTTGATAACGTTTGGCAATTCAAACGTTAAAAAAAAAGCAAATTTGGAGTATCGTAGGCGCTTAGCGAAGCTCCTCTGGTCCAGAGGCCTCCTGCAAAGCTCAGATGAGGATGCGATAGCACGATTCTAGGCGCACCGATTTTTCTTTCTTTCGTAGAACCCTATCTCTATACAATTTTCTTCACGCCTTTCCTGAACGAGTTTTGGCCGCTGGGCAACGTGAAAGAGCCGCAAAATGAATCTCGGTAAGGGCTGGTCATGGAAGAGAGAAGGAAGCACCAAGATGGACTCTGATCTCTACCACCATGTCCAATGAAAATACCGTACGTGCTTTACTTCATTGAACATTCAGTGTTTATTTCTTTCTCTAGCATACAATGACAGGCCCTTTAATTGCGTCAAGAGCTTCTCTGAGATATCTTCTTGCAGACCTTCAAGTTACGGAACGTCAAGGGTCGTAGCTTACAATGTGGCCGACATCGCTGAAAGCCTTTCGATAATAGGACACGTATGCCAGTCTTGGAGACATATATGCACTCTGCTCCCCATCCTTTGGTCGACCTTGCTCATTCAAGAGACATCCTCTACCGGCCCCGAGCATATCAAGAGAATGAGGAGTTGCTGCTTCCTGCAGGACATGGCCAAGCTGGATGTGGCCCTTCGCTCTAGGAACGCGCCTCTGCGTTTTCGGCGTCTTTCGGACTCAGAGAAAATAACTATATGCGGGTTTCAATAGCAAGATTTGTTGCAGAGTTGCTTCGATGCCATTCACGTTGCACTCAGATATCCAACCAACACTTCTTGCTCCACTTGACTTCTCTTCAATCCTCTTGAAAGCTCCCCGTTCAACAGTACTCTATCCTTCAAATGTGTTACGGTGGCAGAGGTTCCCGCCGGTATTCAATACCTAACGATCCTGTTCTTATTTCGCTTGTCACGGGACCGTCAATGAACGAACTCGACCGACAACGTGTCCCAGTTTCTTCATTGTTCAGGCCATTTGAGCTCGGAAACGAAGGCCAGCAGGACTAGAGTGCGAGTGCAGGGGAACCCTGAGCTTTCTTCATTGAAGTTCATACACACTTGTATGTGCTTCTTTGATATAGGAGCATTCTGCCGCTGACTCTGTGGCCGACATAGTTTACTTTCCCAGTCTGCCATACCTGCTGTATGGACAATGCTTTCAAATGATGACCATGGTCCATGAATATCTCCAGAGAAAGCTCAAGCGTTTCTTCATAGGTTTACCGGCTTCAAGTTGCTTGACAGTATGCTACCCCACCTATCACTGGTCCGCCCGTTAACTTATCCCTTATATAGATTAGTTCCTGGTCGTGTCCGCTTACCCGTTGACTAAAGAAGTAAGGGCGGTATTAGAAGTTGCTTTTGGTGGTAGACTCTAGCTATTGATCGTCATTCACCAGCGTTCATCGTGTTTTAGATCTATGCTAAAACAAACCAAGAAGTAACGTATGATTAATCGGATAATTTAGCTAACTCTGAAGGATCCATCGTATAGCTCTCGGTATCTTCTGAA
This sequence comes from Armillaria novae-zelandiae, assembly GCA_030435655.1. Lineage (NCBI taxonomy): Eukaryota > Fungi > Basidiomycota > Agaricomycetes > Agaricales > Physalacriaceae > Armillaria > Armillaria novae-zelandiae. The sequence continues at coordinate 15,384 of JAUEPR010000332.1, read as the reverse complement.
GGGAACGCGCGCTCTCGGACAGCCTGAGCATAGTCCTGCACACCCTTATCCCTGTGCGTCTTCAGATCGGCGAATCGACGGACAAACTTCGCCTTGTGGCCGCACCAGGTGCCCATAACGTCGTCCCATACGAGGACCTAGTCCACCATCAGCGAAGGAAGAAAAGCATGTACAAATGTGCATACCTGACCGTTCGTCCACGGACCTGCCCCAATACCGATCGTAGGTATCTGGAGTTTTCCCGTTAAATGCTTTCCAAGCTCCTTTGGGACGGCTTCAACTACGACGGCAAATGCACCGGCGTCTTCGAGAGCCAAGGCATCGTTAATCACGCGCTTCGCACCCACGGCACTCCTTCCTTGCACCTTGTATCCGGACATGGCTACGTGCCTTTGGGGCCAAAGGCCTATATGGGCCATAACGGGGATGCCGATACGCGTGAGTTGTCGCACAACGGGCACGATCTCTTCGCCTCCTTCGAGTTTGACCGCCTCAACTTGGGCTTCGCGGATCAGACGGAAGGCATTCTCCACGGCCTTGTCTACGGAAATGTGGAACGACCCGAATGGCATGTCCGCGATTAGTAATGGGTGGGTAGTTCCGCGAGCAACGGCTCGAGAATGGTGAATCATTTCCTCTAGGGTAAGCTGGGTCGTGGAGGTGTATCCCAGGCATACCTGGGCTAGAGAGTCGCCGACGAGGGTGATATCAATAAGTGTATTGGATGAGGCAGAGATTGCAGTGGGATAATCATAGGCTGTGAGCATCGTTATTGGTATGTTTGCGCTTTTGAGTGTTTGCAAGGTCTGGATTGTCACTTTCTTCCTAGGTTGATCTGAAATCGCATTGAGTATACTGTACAGAGGCGAACCAAGAACACAGGAAGACTTACTCTTCATCTTGTCGTCTGACTCTGCTGGTCGAACGCTCATGCAGCGCCGTTGTACCCATCCGAGCGCCCTTTGCGCCGGTCTGTGCAAAGTCCATGGAGAGAGAGACATGTTGACGTAGCAATCGATTAAAATAATAGAAGGGTACGATTATAAAGGACTCCGGTACATCAGGCCATCGTAATGTGTAGTGGTAAGAGAACAACGGATCATGTTGACTCCGACTCCGAAACCCCTGAAAATAAATCGAAAATCTTGGGAATCTTTAACACGTGATCGACGCGCCTATGTCACAGGTCACATGAGTCACAGTTCGAACATTTCTTGACTTAATACCACCATGTCGCGCTCCCTCAGAACACGTTCTATTCCTATACAACAACCTATCGACGCTCCTTCTGGCTTGAAGTTTGATTCTCAGTCACCCAAGGACCGACCACTACAAAATATTGGTTCTAATGCCGCTCGTCCGAGACGCAGAGCAAGGGCACCCATCGGAGCACTAGGAGAAAAGCTGAAAGCAAAGGCCAGGGCACTCAGCCCACTACCTCCCTCCTCTCCGACGCGCTCTTCGTCTCCAAGATTGGAAGCAGGGCCAGAATCAGACTCCTTACCTGTCGCTACTTCTGATGACTCTCGCGACTTCACTGCACAGAATAAACATTTTGGATATGATGAAGATCAAGGCCAGGGGAATCATCTAGATTTTTCTCCCCGGTGCTATGCCGAGCAAGACGTGTTCGAATCATCTCCGGCGAATCGCGGGGCTGGCAGCGACCCTTTTGGCTTCTTTGCTGTTGAGCAGACGCTCAAAGCGGAACGGCAGGAACAACCACAGACTCGTCCCACGCTGGGCCGTAATGAGTGTGCGCCTTCCACACCCATACCACAGAAGTTGTATTCAGCGGCATCGGCATCATTGCCAAGCACACCCTTACCCGCCAAACCCGAAGCTTCGGGTATCCACAAACGGAAATTCTCCAGCGATTCTGATGCGGAAACTTCACAAATTCAAGAAGAACTGGTGAACAACGACCACGACGAGGGTAGTCAAGGTGAAGAGGGTGGGGCGCGAAGAAAACAAAGACAGAATAAGCCGCGGGAAAGCATCGACGCTGATAGATTGGCAAGGGAATGGAAGGCGTCGTTGCCGAAAAGACGTGTCCGTCGACATACTCAGCGTGGCCAGAAGGAGGACCCGGATAAAGAAGAGGGTGACAGGAAGAGGAGGCGACGAACAAAGCCAGAGACGAAGACGAAGACGAGACCAAAGAAGGAGGAGCATGAGGCAGTTAATGTTGATGTTAACGAGGTTGGTCGACGTTTGTTACTGGTTACTCTATATTTATATCTATTGCAGAAGTTCGTCGAGGAACGCAAGACACGTTTGGAATTCTTCAAGAAGCTGCAGGGCTATGAGATTCACAAGGAAAACGTTTATATTATCTGATTCTTGGATACAGAGCGGTCGGTGTACCATTGGTCTGCGTTTTCGGTGGCTGAATGAAGTAAAACAGGTGCGAAGAGCATGCATAATACTTTTGATTATTAAGCTGGGTGTACGATCTCTAATGACTTGCATATGTATATCCACTGGTTCTCTATTATGAACCCTGTGACACCAACTGCGATCTCCGTCTATTATTCTCCACCACTCGTGCTCTATGCTCCCTGAAAAACTCCGTCGTCTTTTTGCTGTCAACGTACTCCTTCACGTAGCAAATCTGCGGGCCGTAGTCACCCGCAACGAACTGCACGGTTGTCATATACTCGTTGTCGTACGGGACTCCACAGACCGATTCTCCTACGGCTGTGGCCTGGCCGAAATTAATTAACAACGACACCCTAGGTACAAGAAATAACGTACATGGTACACGATCGTGTCGCCCGTCTCGATCACTTGGTGTAACGTCATCTGTGAGCAGTCAAAACGAGAAGAGGGCATACGGAACAAACCACGAGTGGCTTCTCTTCTGCGAGAGCGAGCACTGAGGGGTTTCACGCACCCTGAACGATGCAAACATTGGTTGTAACTGCGACATATATTCACCGTATTGCCTTCTATTCAGCACAGGTCTACCGAGCGATTTTGGGAGGTAGCGATGCTCGAGAGTGGCGTGGAAGAATTTCATGATGTCTGGTGCTAGGTGGTTACGCGCATCCACGTAGGCGAGCAGGGTACGGAGGTTTTGGGAGGGGTGGCGTGGCGGCGTGTACACCAAGCTAGATGGTTGAAACGTGTCCGCCATAACTGGTCGTCAGGTATGAAAAGAGTGAAAGAGGAAGATCGAAGGAAGAGAGGCTTTGCCAGTGGCTCTTCATATGTGTGCCGGGACTGCTCCATTTGTCAAAGGTACAGGTTCTAGCCTGATATGATGGGTTGCAACGTCATGTTTTTCCTTTCCCTGCGAAGATGACCGTGGACGATTCGAAGGAAGATCTGGAGTGTAGGCGAGTTTCTGATTTTTCTGACGGATCACCGTATGCCGAATGTCGGACTACGTGTGGGCTTCTTCAAGAAATAATTAAGGTGCGCAACCGGATTATGGACTATACTAAGAATAGTCTATCACTTGGGGTTCACCAGGGTGTCTCGTGCCTTCAATTCGTCGATCTCGGAATATGTTTTGGGTGCACAAAAGTAAGGCACCGCCGATCTGTGACCGAGCGACTGGCGCAACGTGTCCTTCAGATTCAGGAAGAAGCTAGATACAACGTTATCTTCACCCAGCGTCGCGGTATGGGAAATTTCCCTTGAATAGCCGTGCGAGTCTAACTTGATGCATGTTTCATAGACTGGACAGCTCTGCGAGTCCTGCAAGTCCGGATTTTCCAAGTCTGGTCAAACCTGTATTCCAGAATCTGCTACTAATAGGCCCTTCTGCTGTGCGGACAGTCCTAGGCCTATGAAATCCGGCTTCTCATGAATTGCGATTCCAGAGGGGGTTCTTTTTCGCTATACAAACATGGCTGCAATCATACCTGAGAGCTGTGGGGCCGCTAGACCTATACGGGACATATATCCACTTAAGCCGCAAAGTCCTAACAAAAGAGGATACACGCGTTGTACCCTAGGACGCAGGCAATAGGCGTCAAACAATTGACAGAACCCACCTATACCACGCCGACTGAATAGAACGGCTGTGTACTAATAGCAACCGGGACCTTCAAGGGATTCGAGATCCACTATTGCAACCTGAACCTGGAGAATAGATTAAAGAACCCACCATATGATGCTCGACCGCAAGAAGTCACCGTTCGCAGGCGGCCGGGTACAATTTCATTTTCATTTTTCACTAGTGTTCACTCCCCAGTCCTCCTGGGACCGATCGATAGCCAAGTTCCCCTGGATATTCTCCGAAGAATAAACGGGAAGGCAATATATCGAACATTCCTTTCCCTCGCTCACCAAAAAGTGAACTTGGAGGCGCGCCGCTGGATAACTGTTGCACTGTGGTAGTTTCATGATAGTGTTTTACACCGACTTTCAACCCGATTCCAAAATGCGGGATTTCTCCGCAAATATCCGTGATGCGCCTAAGCGCTTCCGAAGAGATGAACTTTAAGGGACAAATCCGACCCTTCCTTCAGGCATCAATGTACAGCTTTTGCTCGCTTAATATTGGCTAAGTAGCGCGGCTTTCCCCAAAAAGCAACAGTCGCACTCGGTACTTTGCAATTTTTTACCGACCAACATCAAAACGCTCACTGTCAACTAAAATAGTGTCGGAGGATGCCGTTCAAGAGAGAACATCCAGAGCTAAAGATTGTAAACACAAGTGTAATACTTGGTTACTGCAATACTCTTAGTACAGTCGCGGCCGTGATTACACTTGTATCGATACATTAGCTGTCCCTGAGTAATAAAGCAAGAAAAGAGTGGCAGAGTCTTCTAGTTACACCTGTAACTAGCGCTCGAGTGACCGTAATTATACTGTCAACGCTCGATGAGTCCATGAGTATAATAAACAAACAGGTATGTTGTATGTAGAGGTATGGTTATGTCCGTCGGAGGTTATAAAGTCCTGACGAAAAGGGAAGTAGCGACTTTTAAGGAGTGACGATGGATGGGTTTGTGGCGTAAAGTCATAACATCAATCATCAAGGGCTCAGTTGGCCTACAGGAATAGCATGACACCAGCAATGGTAGCCGCGACAGCAAAGGCTGCTCGAGGAGGAAGTGTCATCGCTACACCATTGTTGCTGCCGCCTGAGCTGGAACCAGAGCTTGATGATGTTGATGTACTGCTTTGGGATGAGCCCGACTCGGTGGAGGTCGCGGTGACAGGGTTTTGAATGAGATCAGCTCCAAGAGCACCGATGCTAAAGATGCATTGATAAGCAAATTATCAACGCGTGAAAATATGGCCAACTTACGCGAAAGCGAGACTGCCACTATGGGAGGACATTTGAATCGGAATTACGGAAGCATCAATGACGCGGACATTGGCTAAGCACAGAATGAGTCGAAGTGAGGTATAACACAACGGGGTTGAACTTACACGTTCCGTAGACCTTGAGACTGGTATCGACCACGCCGCCCTGGTCCTTTGGAAGCATGCTCATCGAGGCTATGGGATGGTAGTCCGTGTGCACGTTTGCGTTCATCCAAGTGTTCCAAGCATCATCAGTGTTGACAGAATCGGTTCCAGGTGAAGACTCGGTTCCAATGTTGCCCGACAACGGTGCAGCTGCAGCGATCGTCCGAAGCAACTTGAAAGCCGCACGGAGAATGTCACGGTCTATTAATCCCAAGAATGAGCGACACACGAACGCCGTTCAGGTACAGGAATGACTTACCAGCCCAGTGTGCGAAGTAATTGGGGTCGATGACAGGGGAATCGAACGCCGAAGTAGAGTTGATCGTAATCTGGCCTCGGCTCAAAGGATGTTGAAGAGCGGCTTGGATGATAACAGCACCCGCCGAGTTCAATGAGAACAAGAGCTCAATCTGAGGATCTGCGCTGGGGTAGAATGTCTCCGTAATGGTCTTGAAGGTGGCCTCATAACCAGAAACGACGGTGGAGTCAGTGGTAGGAAGATAACCTGTGCTGTTGGTATAATCGTTCTTGACGTTCTGAATCCAAGTGTCGGCATCAGATCCCATAAGGACTGTTAGATTGACGTATGCGATCGCATTGTTGACCAGGGAAAGGTATTCCGTCGATTGCTAGCGTCCAGTATCAGGACTGAATGTTATCGCGATAAGAATACACGTACTGAGAAAGAAGAGTTGCTTGCGTAAATACTGCCCAAAGTATCCGCAGTGGTGGAGAAAGTCAGACCATTACCGACGTGATCCTGGACGTTCTGACCTACTCCCGGGAGATCGAGTTTCTGTTCGATGCCCACACTGGAGAGAACACTAGAAGGACCAACCCCAGAAAGGAGCATGATGTGGGGCGAGCCAACTACGCCAGCAGCCTAAAAACAGTGTAAGAAGACTCAAAGTGGAGAAGTGAAAGAGTAACGTACAAGAATGACTTCTTTGTTAGCATTGACGGTCTTCTCTGTTGAGCCTGAAGCTGCCGCCCAGGAAACGCCCGTGGCCTTGAGACCGTTACTGTCAGAACTGCCCCATACGATCTTGGTGACTGTGGCGCCGGGTAAGATGTCCAAGTTGGACCGGGGCGGGAGGGGGTCAATATAAGCCGAACGCGAATATGACCGAGTCCAGTTGGTAGGGTTGATAGATGAGGTAGAAACGAAGGCTCCCCAATTCTCTCCGCCATGAGGATCCGTGCGTGTCTGAATACCGGCTGCGGCACAAGTTTCGGTCCAGTTACCCACCAAACCGATCTCACTGTTGCAAAAGGTAAGATTTTAGAGGTCAGCGATGGTGGATTGTACGTACATAGCAGGATAGGATGAATGGAGGGGACCACTGGTGCCGTGATCAGAAGCATCGTATTGGATGTCACCAACAGATGCAGCATCATCAGTCGGCTTCGTCCAAGTTTCCATACCCTTCAGGACCGAGTAGAAATTGTCCCAGCCCCACTTGGCGGAACCGGTTGAGTCCTGTGACTGCAACAAACTGGCCCATGCATTCATCTCAATAGTGTTGGGGCGCGTGTAATACATGCCGTTTGTCGCACCAGAACCACCAAGGATCTTGCCGCGAGACCACTTGAGAATTCGATCGCCGAGGTTGGTTTGCGCGGCGGTTGAAAACGACCAGTCGTAGTCAGTACCGCCGAGGCCATTGTAATAAGTCAATCCGGGAGTATCTGGGTTTTTTTAGCCGTTAACGCCACCAATTGTGGAACAACTCACCTCGACGAACGGCAACATCATCTCCTGACTGGCCGGCTTCGAGAACAAGAACAGAAACGCTAGAATTTTCTGAAAGAATGGAAGCGGTGATGAGACCAGAAGAGCCTCCGCCAACGATAATATAGTCGTAGCTGTCGGCGAGACCGCTTTCGTCGATTATTGCGCGAGCGCGTAGAGGAGCATGGAGGTGGCAAGATGCCGAAGCTGCAAAGGATAATCCGAGAGCCAAGAGACTCACGGGCAACATTATGATATGAAGGGCAAAAGTTAAGGAAGGAAAGTTTGTGTCGGAACTTTCCAGTTGCCCAGCATTTGAGGGTTTCCAAAGCTCGGTTTGACGGTGAGGAATTTGCGCTGGAACTGTCGGAGGCCGGCCCAGGCTGGACAGCCACTCAAGTGACGAATCCCTGAAAGATGACCCAGGCAGGCCCCTTCTCTGGCTTGGCATACCCCCAAACGCATGGCTTCCGCCATGTTACGCGAACAAATCTATCATTTCGTGTTTCAGCTTTCCACAATTCGTTTGCAACCTGTATGCCTACCCTCTACCGTTGTCCTTGCTTTTGGAAGTCGAAGCATGGGGAAAATAGACATGACGGTGTGGGGGAAAGAGAGTTCGTATGCCACGTGAGCGTTGCCTGGATCGGCACGGCGACCTGTCTAGATTTAAGTTCCTGCCAATACTCGCTCATGACCATGACAACTAAAAATACTCGTGATTGTAGCCTTGCTGCGTTCAAGTCTTTGTTCCGTGAGGTTCCTTCACATACGTATTTCATTGACGTTCTTTTCTGATCTGCGCTGCGACAGCCAATCCCTTATAATTTCAAAGGAAAAGCAAATCTCATCAATCAGGGCCGATTGCACTTCAACGGCGGCCTTCTATGCCCCAGATTGAAAGCTGGCAAACATTACATATTGAGAAAACAAGGTAGTATGTCAATGTGAACTCTTCCAGCATTCAACACGGTCAACCGAAATCAGACAAGAAAAGGGGAATTCAGCCTCGACGGCTCCGGACAGGCCTTAGACTAAGAATACTGTGGCGTGCTACTTCCTCCTCCTCGTACCCTGCACATCTTGAGTCGCAACAGCCGTCCTTGCTACTTATGCACCGCATCGCTGACCACCTACTGAGAACCGTCCCTCATCCCTGCGTTCGAGAGCTAGAGCCTAACTATAACTTCAAGCCAACGCACAGGAGAATTAAATGTGAACACGTACCTGCCCTGTTCCAGCCCGCCGCCTGGACTGAAAGTGGCTGTCCCCGCCGTCATTTTCAGGATAACGGCCCTACCATGTGTGTGCGGATCCGCGTTCTCGTTGAAATGCATGTATTTACGGTGAGAAATTCGAGCATCCTGATTTGAGGATTTGCGCTAGGTCCAGTGTACCACTCATTCCTATTGTATGAGTCTCCCACCGTGGCCGCATCGAGCGACACTCCCCGACACATATTATGTAGGACCCTTTTTCTTGGTCCTGATTTTTATCAATTCGTATCACCGATCTCCTCGAGCTCAGGTCCCGCCAGGAAGTAAAATTTCTTCATCAATTCAGGATGGTAACCACTGCCTTGTGCGACAACCTGCGACCACATACCCTGCGATATCCGAATTAGAATGTGCTCCTCAATATTAGATATGCTGTGCCTTTCTTGGCCCCAATGCGTACTCTTCAGTTGTTCAGGCGCACCATCGACCCTTCTCCGTACGCAACGACGGTCACAACACAGAATTTTCACAAGGGTCAGAGTCGGGGGTAGCGAAAGGGCAGGGCGTTGCGACTATTACGGCTGCTCGTAGCTTGTATGTTATTAGCCCAATTCGTGCATGGTATACATAACAGCAGGGAAGAAATGGCACCGAAAAAGAGGTGTGCCCCTTGTTGGTTTCAGTGAGGCAAGTTTTCCGTCTATTATGTATAGTCCAAGCACTTCACGTTACGGTCACCACAAAATAGGGTAAACGAAATCAACGAAACTAAACCCTACGCAGGATCTGTGACGGCATAGATCTAAGGTTTACGACGCACCTTTAAACGTAAACAATCCCACTGAAAGAACACTTGCTTGGGATGGGCATCGGAGAACAAGGTGCGCTCCTAACGGTTGCGGTGCTTCTTGCAAACCTAGTGATACAACATTTCCACTAACAGTACAGTCATGTATACTCAACCTCCACTAGCATTATAACCACGGCAGTCTCAACTGAGACGCCGGGAGCCAAGCCCGGTCGCGCAATACCATCTGGTGGGAGATGGCTACCAACGGCCACGGACCCAAAATCTCGTTGCTGAGAAAAGTCAGCACACAAAATCATAGTAGCAACGCTAGCACATACGAGCATAGAACAAAGCTTTGATCAACGGCCACCTTGACGTCCTCCCCGTCTGACCGCGGATCGACGACCTGACCGTGTACAGTCAGTAGGATCTGGTCATTCCCGAGGTATAGGAGATCGTAGTCGGCATTCAGTGTAGCATGCCGCGGAAAAAACTGGTGTTTCCCAAAAGAACTGAGCGCTTCAACGATGTCAGCAGGACCTGCTCTAAGTGTCGTGTCTGGGTGGCTCAATAAGGATTACAGAATAAAGGGAAAAGGTGTTGATATTTACTTGATGATGTTTCGCATCCAGAAAACAAATGGGCCTCAGACATTGACAGAGGCTTGTCGCGTACGATAGAGTATGAGAATAGAGCGTTCTTGGTATAGGCTTCGCGGAGAAGCGAGCGATCGCGATCAAATGTTAAAACGTATCTTAAGATATGTTAACAACGACAGAAAAGCCGAATTAGACAGATGGCTTACTGTTTCAAGTATTGTAAGGCATCAGATTCCATGTTCGCTGGACAATCTACGTCTGTGAACGTTTTCACTGTAGGCATTTGTAGAGCAGGCTGAGTAGAGTTGTCATCATCTACAACAATAATTTCCGGCTCGTCATTCCGTATATTTGAAGATATGATTGAAGTTATGCTGATATTGTTGTCCGAAGAAGGCGCGGGGTCAGGACCAGGTAAGATGACGGGTTCACTGGAGGTAATTCCATTCAAATTCCATTTCGAGGCCTTTGACTTCTGACGTTGTTTCTTGGATTTTAAGGGAATAGTGGTAGTAAGAGGAGGGTATGGCGACGACGAAGACGACTGTTCCGGTTGTAGAGTGTCAGACCACACCGGCACTGGACTCGACCTGTATTTCGTCAATAATAAATTATCGAATACAGGCAGTGCCTACCAGTCAATTACCATCCCGTCATCTCTATGAAGGAATGTTAGCATGTAGACGGAGAGGATAGTGACATCTACATACCTAAAGAAGCTCCTCAGAATGTTTAGGCCACGAGACTTCAAGAATTTGCTCTCTAGCTTGAACCAATGTTTTCGATTAGCAGACCAGTTGGGATGCGATTTCTGGCAATCTGGCGGGAGCGGGTGGTACCATTTCGAACCCGTTGTCGTTGGCGTTGCCAACAGAATTACGCCTACGTCTGCCTCTTCAGTCTTTAAGGACGCGTCGGGTGGGTGGGAACATGGAGTTGAGACGGCTACAACCGCATTTTCTTCATGAGTAAGTTTCTGCCGCTTGTTCTGTGGTTCCATTGTGACAGCAGGTACGCGAATTTCAATGGCTTCGGTATTGTTCCGGATATTCGAAGATGGGCCATCAGCTGTTGCAGAAGAATATGGAGCTGGGGGTGCATGTATTCGGAATGGGTTCCAGGAAGCTACGGGGTGCAGCGAAGAGTTAGAATACGCCCTTAGAGAGGATCCTCCGGCACTAGACGGGCGACGGGAAAAACCTGCTCTGCTGCTACCTCCTCTGAGTCCTGCACCACGGATAAATGGCCTGCCTCCTCGACTGGATGTAGAAATTACAGGAGGAGCGGCTTGTTTCCGTTTATTGATAGATTCGTTTGGCTGGTAATCTTCGGCATGAGCGGTCGTCTCCTGCACCCGTCTGGATTTCCCTTTTCCAAAATTCGAGGCGCTAGTAGTCGGGTAATGATTCCGTTGTGCATAACCGTACATGAAGAGAGGAGGACAAGCGGCGGAGAGTCTAAATAAACATACCTGCACCGCTTTTCCTTTTCGGCTGTGTCGGCCCGAGCTCAACATGATAAACGAACTTGCGAACTTTTGATCACGTTGCATGCGACCTCGGCATTGCTATGAGATAACCGGTAACTCGTCGGTCACTCACTTATATCTTACCAAATCGGTTCCAAAACGCACAAAGGTCATCCGAGTCAGATTTAGTTACATATTCATTTTCCGTGCATTAATAGACAAGAGATCATTGACGCTCTGAACTATTGTAATTGTGACCCTGTAAGGGAGACAAGTTAACTCTCGACAACCCAAGATCCTGACTGGACTACGCGGCTCTTAAATTTTAATCCGACGCCCTGAAGCTAAAGCCCCCCCCCCCCCCCAGTACCAATAAATATCATTCACTGTTGCTGTCATCTGTATCATCCATGTATGCAGGTTGGACAGTTGGTTGAGGAGCAAGACATGCCAGCTTCACTTGACCATATTCTGCCTCCTCCCTTCGGATTTCCTTGATCTCCTCTTCAAACATCTCGAGAACGATGGTCTTTGTATCACGTCGATGATATCCCGTGTGTGCGCGAGACACATTCTGAGAACGCCATATGCCAAGAACGCCGGGTACCCCAATTCGTGCCCCTTCATCCAATGACAACACTTGTCCATGGTCAACAAGACCGCAATATCCCGTTATCACCCAGTCGGCTACCTTATAGCTTCTACCCCAAACTATCTTTTCGATGTGGGATAACTTGTCTTCGCCACTGTTCAGTTGTCGTAGGGCTATCTTTCTGATTTCGAGAAGTCTCCACATGTTCGAGAGCTTCAACACGGCTATCCACGCCTTCTTTTCTAAAAGAGGGGGCTCTCTGAGCAACGTGTTGCGTCGGCATTTAAAGAAATAAAAGACACAGATATGCACCTACGGAAGAAGCATCGCACCCAATAAAGATCTAAATTCCTGAGCTGTTACGCCTTGCAGAACGAGGGGGTGCTCGTCACTTGAACCGTCAACAGGGATATTGTCGCTCTGGGGAAGAGAAAACATAGTTTTGAAAACTTCGGAGAAGTTTTCGAAATGATATCTCGGCACGTTGAACAACGTATTTTCTACCTATCGGTACACAGTTAGATCGATTACTAGTGCTCGTCGGACACAAAAGGACTCACAAGGAATACGACATTGTTCCAGTAGAAGGCCTCGTCATGTATCGGTGTACTTTCCGTTTCGCTCATAGTGACCGTTAAATTTGAGAGACGTTCGGTCCGAAGTGGCCGGTCGGAATCCGAAGATGTATTGCCATTTTGGATGGACAATACTTATAGTAGCATCAACCACTACCACAAAACAGTCTTATTCCGGCTAAAAGTAAGATGGTCCACACCTCATGAGTAATGTCAAGCACTATCCATGAGCGAAGTGTGCATAGCGAACTAGCACGACTGCGGCGAACAACAACGCACGTCACGTACGGTGTTGCCCTTTATTCTGTAAGTTTGCTGTCTCCTTTTAAGTTTCAGCTGCGATCATATTGGCATCACTTTTATCGTGTGTTATTATTAATATACATCCCACAATGAGAATTCTGGTTCATTGATAAGTACCACTAGCGGTAATCAATTCTAGAACAAGGGATCTGACGGTTGACCAGGAGATGAAAGACGGGTTAGCACCAACTCTTCTGGACCATATTCAGCCTGCTCCCTTCGTACTTCTCTGATTTCTTCTTCGAATACTTCTAGAACCGCATTCGACGAACCTTCCGGCCGATAAGACCCGACAGAATATCCACAAAAGAGGTTCTGAGAACGCCATCTGTTTAGAGTAGCTTGTATACCGCTTCTTCCAATGAAACTACCTCTCCACGGTCGATGATACCACTATATCCCTTTATAGCCCAGGCAGCCACTTTATAACATCTGCCCCAGACGATGTTGTCGACGGATGACATCATTTCTGTTGCTCAATTCTCGGATGGCTATGTTCCGGATGTTGACTAGTCTCCACATGTTTGATAACTTCAACACATCCAGCCACGCCTCATTTGTTAATAGAAGCAGTTCCCTGAACCAAGTGTACGATCAAAATTATGTCAAAAAGATCAGATATGCATTTACGGGTGAAACATAACATTCAGTCAGGATCTAAATTCCTGAGCTGTTACGCCTTGTAGGACGAGGGGATACTCGTCACTTGATCCATCAACACTGACGCCATCTCTGTATGGCAGAGTGAACGCGGTTTTGAAAACTTCAGAAAAGTTCTCGAAATGATATCTCGGAACTTTGAACAACGTGTTTCCGACGTGAGGTGCGGTCAGATCATCTGGCGCCTATCAGATAAGAGCACTCACCAGGAAGACTACATTTTCCCAGTAGAAAAGCTCATCATGAATCGGTGCACTTTGGTTCAAGGAGTTCGTTTCGTTCATGGTGACTGTAGAAGACTTAAGAGAGGGACTGAACGTAGCCTCGCGGAAGGGGGATGCGATCTCGCAAACCCATACCCTACACCCATATATAAACACCATGAACTTTATATCGTGATCGATTCTTTAGCCGCCCACGAAGCTTGCTCCCATGAGGTGGAAAATGCGACTATGTGGTCACCAGGACAAACTCGAGGCTTTTCTATTCATACCAGCGATGTAATAACAAGAAGTGTATTCACCCAGTTCACATTCTACGTGCGCCGATGAATTGAGTTCGTGTTACGGCGTGAGGCAAGTGATAACAGAGAAGATCTGCAGTATTTAAGTAAGACACACAGAAAGACAGATACAAAATGGCATTCTTCCAACGAGCAGAGTCACCGAGATCGATTGGCGAATCAGTCGCATATAGCGAATGCTCTGTTGCGTCCTCGCGCGCGCCCTCCGAGCGCTGCTCGCCCTGCTCCAGTGCCTCCCGGGGGAGTCCGATTCGTATACCTTCCCCGCCAGACCATTATTGGGAAAATGTTGTCTTTCAGGTAAGCTTCACCCTCCGTTCGGTGTCAAGCGAAACTATCGCTGAGCGCCTCAAAAGGTTGAGAATGCGTTCTTCAAAGTCCCTACTCACCACTTCGTAACGCAATCTGAGGTCTTCGCCGACATGCTATCGCTCCCGCAGGGGCCGGTGGCGGCAGCGGCTGAAGGGCAAAGCAAAGAAAATCCGATCGTACTGCCCGTCACTGAGCAGGACTTCCGAAGGCTACTCCGCGCCTTGTATCCATTGTACGTCGCACAGTTTGATATCGATCTTAATGTTGACGCTAGCATGACCGTTATTCAGAGATGCGCCAGATTCCCCTTCATTCAACAAGGAAGAATTGGTCTCATTGTTGAAACTGTCGAAGCTATGGGCTATGAATCGCGTTCGCAATTATGGCGTCGAGAAGATCACAGTGATATTGAACTCAATTGATCCCGTTGAGCGTGTCACTTTGGCAAGAGAGTATTCGGTTGAAAAGTGGTTGCGTTCCGGGTACATGGCGTTGGCGACGCGCTATCCAGTCGTCAGCATCAGCGATGCCAGGTTGATAGGATGGGAGACAGCATTGTTACTGGAGCATGTCAGAGAGGAGGCGCATGCCGCTCATCGGGTGGGTAGGGGGTCCCTGTCGGAATATCACGTCCAATCTGGGGTAGATAACAAGTTTAGTGTAGAGTTCCAGGGTATCAGAATGGCGGAAGCGGCGTACAGAGTGTAGCCTTCTCGTCGTTTCGATCACGTAGCCAGTCCAGTCTGAAGATATACGTGCTTGTACAATTTAGTAAGAAATAACATTTGTTCACATTAGGTGATCCTGAAGCAATTCAAGGATGAGACGCAACCTAGAGAAAAAAGGATCAAAGGATAAAATGCAGGGACTCGGTCACATTTCAGTAGAGGCGTTTCTCCTGCTTGCAGTGGAGACGTGGCATCGAGACAAAGGGCTGTCAGTAAAATTAATTCGGCGCTAGTACGCTAAGGAATACGGCGCAGTGTTCACCCAAAGTAGGCATGTTTCAACTGCCCTATCACTTGATACTTACAGATAGGTGTCCACTTCCGTGGCCGATTCTTCATCGTTTAATGATTCAAGGTTGAAGACTCGACTGGTATTGAGACCATCGCTACCGGATTATCATCGCCAATGCTTTAGTCGTTCCCAGAGGGATTACTATGTCCTAGCCGAAAGGCC